>JAVTVY010032245.1:0-14837 GCA_036873755.1 Hanleya hanleyi
AGAGGATCCCCTCATCCAAATCAACACGTTAGCGACAGAAATGAGACCCTGTGTGCCTAGTTGTACCAACTTGCTTGTGACTTTGTGCTATAGGCCCAACACAGCAACACTTCATATTTTGTATGTGTACAGTATAGCATCATCATTGATGAGAGAATGCTCTTCAAAACACACCTGATTTTACCGACACACCTGATTTTACCGATCTGTCTCAACATCATATGATGAGGATTCAATGCGCTCGGTATAATTTTGTATACTGGTGTTACAGGTCACCTTCGCCTTCACCTTACTGTATCAATGACCATGTATCACATTCACATTGAATGGTGATGGCTGATGAGAATATTGCCCCTATGGAACAAATGGCTGGATTCCACGCAGCAAATATTTATTGTGTAACAGTGAGAAGAAAATTAATTGTATAAACATTCCAAGCCTCATTGAACACAAGCCGCACCATACTTGATATGAATATAACGCGCGTACATTAGCTCGCTTGGACGTCGCTTAGTTAAATATGGACAGACTCGCAAAATCTCAAAATTTTCAAAAGCCACAAAAATGCCCTCAGCTTGTACAGAGTAAGTAAAAATACTTATGTACAACTTGATGTTTAGAAATGACTGTGTTGAGCGGTTCTATTCCCAACTTCTCTTTTATTCTATGTCATAGAGGACAGGGTTTGGTAGATAATTAAAAACTGTATTAACTCGGCTTCACATTTTAGAGAATGACTTTAATTGAGCCAAAGATGAAAGAGAAATACACTTATAAAAAAATCTATTTAAAAAAATATATGTTTATATTAATTTCCATAATTTATTGAAAAAAACTATACGTAGACTTCGACCACCCAATATCACACAGGCCAGGCAACTGTGAGAACAAGTGAAAGATACCCATCGAGTTGAGCGGATTTGCAGATAAACAACAACAAAAAATTGCACTTTGTGCCTCACGAGGCCCTTCTCCATAGAGTGCATACCAGTTATTTTTCTAGACTACAACAACAACAGTTTTTGCCTGTATCACAGTCCGAGCTTCCGATTACCCTTCAACCTTACCCAGACGACGGATAATTTTTGACAGATTGTCCGGCTAGGTTGTTGATCGGATTCACAGATCATGAATTCCACCATGACGGAATCACCGTTGGGAAGACTTTTTCTTTATTCAAAGTCATGTACTCGGAAGTTCCGTGGTCATACCCATGTAGTTTCAAGTTTAGTTTGCTATTCTATATGACATCTGTTTACGGATCCATGAAAAATCTACAGATGATCCAGCATTTTCAGTAAATCATGCTTCGAAATGTTCGTGACGGAATCACCTGAAACGGACATGACTCTTGACTAGTGTTGCTTGTCTATTTTTTTGCTGCTCTGTTTCAATCTGACTATTCTTATATGACATCTCTTACTAACATACAGTACCCAAGGATGATAAGATTTTTTTTTCATCGTGAGAAAAACGCGACTGGATCATCCCAGGGGTTAAATCTAGTCCGTGACGGAATCGACAAAAAATCGTGATGGAATCACGAGTGCGCTTTTTAAATCTTATCGGTAAAAGTGCTTTATTAATTACACATTTTCTTCAAAAAAATATTCCTAGAGTGAATTTATCTCTTCTACTTAGAAAATTAAAACTCTGACCTCTTATTTTTACTAAGGTATACAACTCCCGCCACATGCATATCTTTTCTGCAGATGTTTCAAAATAGTATAGTTTTCAGTAAAGTGCAATTTTTCTTCTTTGACAATTTAGAATTTCCCGAGTTCTTCATGTTAAAAAATTGCGGGAAAAATATTTCGCTATTAAAACACATCTTCTCTATTATTGGCTTGTTTCCGGGGATCATAGGAAGCGAATAGAACAAACAGCATGCTAATATAGGGTCTACGACAGAATGTGGAGTGAATTTTATGCGAAAAAGGGCTGTTTAGCAATGTCCGCTTTTCCGTGGAATTCATGAGCGCACGATTGAAGTATCATGGGAAGATATATATTTCCAGTCGCTATCTCCCCCCCCCCCCATCTTCAAACAAAAGGAAAAGAAAAAGCCGAGAGAGCGCCTCGTGAGGCAGAGTTATTTTTCCAGACTACAACAACAACAGTTTTTGCCTGTATCACAGTTCGAGCTTCCGATGACCCTTCAACCTTACCCAGACGACGGATAATTTTTGACAGATTATCCGGCTAGGTTGTTGATCGGATTCACAGATAACGATTGAAGCATGGGAAGATATATTTTTTCAGTCGCTATCTCCCCAACCCTCACCCCCCAACTAAAAAAAAAAAGAAAAGAAAAAGCCGAGAGAGTTCTTCGGAGTTTTACGTTTTTGACCTCTGACTTTGAATTTGACTTCTCACTTCCGACTCGCATCCTGGTGAATGACACTCGTCCTTTATCTTTTTGCCGATTCAGAGATTCTCGAGGAAGTTTCCAATTATACTATCTGGAATGCGAGTTTTTCTTTCGTGAAAATTTACTTTTTATGAAAGCGCAGGTTTGTCTTCGTCGCATACCGGCCATCTGTACCAGCGCGAAGCTATAAGTACACGCGCGAATTTAGTACCCTCGAATAAAGAGACCCGGTGGAAGCGCTGCAAAGGATACACACCTTTTGTGACGTAAGCATTCATTTGTGTCCAAAGAAAAGATTCAAGATTTCGTCGGGAACCATGACGATCCCTATTGGAAATACTATGAGTCGTGGGTTCCCCATATGACAATTATTTGGCGGGAGATTTCACGTTGCGCTCCTAGACCTCCGTCTGATCGACGGAGGTAAAAATATCATAATCGATGTTGTGATATTCATCCCCTGTATACACAGGGTCTATTATGACGGAAATGCCCATCTTCTTGACCCTCGATTTCAGGTGATTTTGAGGCTCCATAGGGATAATTTTAACGCCTGTAATTAATATATGACCGACGAAGGGCCATTTAGTCTGCCATTTCTGTATTTTTATTCATGGCGGCCCATTTTCTCAAGTTAATAAAGGTCCGATAGAGCACAAAGGTAATAATAAGTGCGCCATGGAGATGTTCGAGTTACCACCAGGGAAATGTATTTGTCGTCGGCATAGCGTCGAGGGAAGGGAGACGCTATGAATCTTAGCTACTAGTTACATGTATTATCGAAAGAAATATGGTCAAACACCAGAATTGTCGTGATTGGCTTAAATAAAGACCGCGAAGAATATTTGGTAAACATATCACACGAGTATTTGATAGCTTGGGTACCGTATTAGATGGTACTTCCGTGATCATTCCATAGATTGTGAGTTCAATACTAGTAGTATGGAAAGGTGAGTTTCCTAAGTATTTTGAGGCGTAAATGAGATGTAAATTAGGAGAGAGGTAAGGTTGTGACCTTTGAACTTGAATGAGGGTGTAGACTTTGGATCTTGGGATTGACCTTGGAGTGTCTGTGGTGTGGTACAGGGCACTCGAATGTGACGTCATCAGAAGCATTGCAATGACCGGTCTCTTACGATCGTGAGGCTGGATGAGGAGGATAGTGATCTTTAACCTTGGATGTGGGAGTTGATCTTGAATCTTGAATAGAGGTCACTGAGCGGCAACTAGAAGTCTGGTGTGGTACAGATCACGTGTCGGTGACGCCATCATCAACAGAGAAAGTGCAAATCGGGTTGTTTTGTATGGTGTTCCATTTGGGCCAATTTGATCTCGCGCGTCGACATGCAAAAGTCGACGCACGACGCGCGACGCGAAAAGTCGACGTCGTGTTTTGAAACGCGACGTCGCCCTTTCCGTCGCGCGTCGACTTTTACAATGTTAAAGAGATAGGCCAAAACTCGACGTCGTGTTTCAAAAGTCGACGTCGACTTTTGCCCTATCTCCTAACATTGTAAAAGTCGACGCGCGACGGAGAGGGGCGACGTCGCCTTTCAAAACGCGACGTCGACTTTTTCCGTCGCGCGACGCGCGACGGACATTCGCGTCGCGCGTCGCCTTTTGGTTTACAAAAGTGCGCATGTCTGGGGGGGGGGGGGGGGGCATGTATTACTATAATGTTCACAGCTGTGATTTTCGATTCTTGTAGCTCCTGACTGACCGGTGTTGGTAATTTGGTGAGAATTTACTGCAAGATAGCAAGAATGACAAGATATTTTGCATGCAATGAGACTATGTACAACATAATATATTTGTTTCGCTGTCTGATACCTGTATTTCACAAAATCCACACCCCTCAATCGAGAGGACAATTCGCATCTATTAGCTTGTCAATGTGTTACTATTTCGCCGGACTAATACGTAAATTAAATTCAAGTTTCTAATAATGAACAAAAGCGGATGTAAGTAACTATTATGCAGGATTAACAGTAACGACTGGAAAACAGAGGGAAAATAATTAATCGCTTGTGTAGTTCAATGGAACTGTGAGATCTTACATTCTGGAGACATCCTGATGAATGTCTCCTGTTAAAACGCGCCACGTTAATTGCATTTTATCTCGAATCATACAACCCTTTTTAATAGTAAGGCTTTGTTTTCTGCCATTTTAGACAAGTGACTATATGCATGATATGCTGTCAAAGTAAAGGTGAGGTGTGGGGTCATTTAACTTTCGTTTTCGGCCGGAAAACAGTAAGATCCCACATTTCCTTTGAGCTACACAAGCTGTTAATTAGTTTTTCTCTGTTTTCCAGTCGTTACTGTTACTCCTGCAAAACTGTTATTTACATAAGCTTTTGGTTCATTATTGGAAACTTGAATTTATTTTACGTATTAGTCCGACGAAATATGAACACATTGACAAGCTAATAGATGCGTATTGTCCTCGCGATGGAGGGGTGTGGATTTTGTGGAACACAGGTACCAGTGTTCGAAAATTAATCAGCAATATAACATATCTGACAGCGAAACAAATAAATTATGTGGTACATAGTCTCCATGTATGTTAAATATCTTGCCATTCTTGCTTTGTTGCAGTAAATTCTCAGCAAATTACCAACACGTTTCGTTCGAAATTAACACCCCAAATCACAATACAACGAAACAATACGAGACAGAACAAGACTATATGATACGTACAATACAATAAAATGCAAAATAATACCATAATACCAATTCAACATATTATAACTCAATACATTACAAAACAATACAATTCTAAACAATACCATACCATACAGTACGGTGAAATACGCCATAATACAACACATCACAGTGCAAACACACATACACCTTTACATAAAAGAAGAAAGTTAACAAAGATTGTGAATTTTATATAATACGTTTGTACAACGTATAGTGGCAAACTTCAATTGATAATTTGATTGATAATTTATTGTGTCTCGTGAACAATATGGAATACATGCTCCCCAGACATGCGCACTTTTGTAACCAAAAGGCGACGCGCGACGCGAATGTCCGTCGCGCGTCGGAAAAAGTCGACGTCGCGTTTTGAAAGGCGACGTCGCCCTCTCCGTCGCGCGTCGACTTTTCCAATGTTAGGAGATAGGGCAAAAGTCGACGTCGACTTTTGAAACACGACGTCGAGTTTTGGCCTATCTCTTTAACATTGCAAAAGGCGACGCGCGACGGAGAGGGCGACGTCGCCTTTTAAAACGCGACGTCGACTTTTTCCGTCGCGCGTCGAGTTTTGATTCTTCAAAAAGGCGACGCACGACGCGCGACGCAAAAAGTCGACGTCGCGTTTTGAAAGGCGACGTCGCCCTCTCCGTCGCGCGTCGCGCGTCGACTTTTACAATGCTAAGAGATAGGCCAAAAGGCGACGTCGACTTTTGAAACACGACGTCGAGTTTTGGCCTATGTCTTTAACATTGTAAAAGTCGACGCGCGACGGAAAGGGCGACGTCGCGTTTCAAAACGCGACGTCGACTTTTCGCGTCGCGCGTCGTGCGCCGACTTTTGCAAGTCGACGCGCGAGATCAAATTGGCCCAAATAGAACACCATAGTTTTGGGTGTGGCATAAGTGTGGATTGTCCTTCACATTCCGCGAGCCTCGCTTCTGCTAGAAGTGTCACGTATCCCCTTAAAATATGAGGATGATCAGACGTGTATGATTTTCGCGTACGATTGTCCGATCTGTCACGATTAACTGTTTCTATCTGCACAGAAAGATAGAAACTTTAGTATCTCTGTAATAGTATTGTATCACCCGACGTATATGCCATCTACTTACACACTTACACGAGAGTCGTGAACTCACTATCACGAAGGCATGACTCTAGCTGATGAGATTATGTGGGTTGTACATGTATGAGCATGATCCTCAATGAGATATTATGAGAGAAATCACGTCATCAGTCAATCCACATAAGAAACCCGAATGAGAATTTAACGAGAGAAATTACCTTCCCAGATATCACAGGACTGTGACCGTCGGATTGGGTGCGCACTCGGGTGCATCCGCCTACATAGAACCTTAGGATGAAACACTAGCCAATATTGACTAGTGACTCTCGTTGTGTACAGTGTCCTGACCGTCATATGTCTGGTGACAGATACACACGCATTCGGAGAGTAGTAGAGAGAGGGCAAATTGTGTGTGGGTTGTGGTGGTGGATGATCACAATTTGCATCGATAATCTGATATATTTGCGTGAATAGGTCATGGCAAAATCTAGCTAGGAAATGTAGCTCTCTACCATCTGCCGGGCTGTCAAGTGAGTAGTCACGTGACCCCGTGTCCAAAGGCATGTCATCCACGTGAGCCCATAGCGTTAGCACATTCCCTGCTGAACTATGTCACATGACAACCCGGAGTGGAAGATGGTTGCTGGGCTGTTGGCAAATGTATACGAATTGAAGATGAATGCCGATTTCATAATCATTTCAGTCCAAATGCTCGACCTATAGGTTTGTGAGTTGTCGTATATCGTTTTTAAGTATACTGATGCAATTTATTGGCTTGATCAGTGGTAAAAGACGAACATTTGGACCAGAAATTTATTAGCATTCGGAACGAGACCCAGATTGTGCAAATCTTTGGTCGTGACTCTCTTGTGCTTTGCCCGCCCGACAGAAGGTAGAGAGCTACATTTTTTAGACATGAAAAGTCATGGAATTTGTCCATCAAAGGTCATGAAAGGTCATGTCATATCTGTCCTCTGAAGATGTAAAAACCCTGGATGGGTGGACTGCGCATGTACAGCTGGAAGTGTATGCTTACAGGGGTGACAGACATCGGGGTTTCACAAAACCAGACTTCTGGGTAGGGTATTTTTATTATTGTCTTCCATGACGAGTTACTTCCCCGGTATGCCATGCGTCATCTACAGGGTGTTGTGGGTAGGGCATTATGGGTCTGTCTAACCTGTCGAGTAACCTACTTTGTAGCGTACAGGGTGTTCTACGGTTCTTGTTGTTATCCACTGAATACAAAAGTCGAGATCTCATGCAAAACACTGATTGTGTATTTTAAATTTTTAGCTCATCTGGGCCGAAGGCCCGATGGGCTTATGTCATGGCCTGACTGTCCGTCGTCCGTCGTGCGTCGTGCGTCGTCCGTTGTGCGTAAACATCTTCTTCTCTGAAACCGCTTGGCCGATTAAGCTGAAACTTGGCATGCATGTTCCCCCCAATGAGTACACCAGAATTTGTTCATGCCGTGTCGATACGATTTTAAATATGGCCGCCATGGCGGCCATCTTGAATTGCCAGTGAAACATTGTTATCGCGATTTCTCAGGAACTACTGCATAGATCTTTCTCAAATTTGGTACACAGGTTCCCCTTGGGGTCTAGTTGTGCAAGATACCTGTTGTGGTCTGATTCACAAATCCAATATGGCCACCAGGCGGCCATCTTGGATTTCCCCATGAAACATTGTTATTGCAATTTCTCAGGAACTACTTTGTGGATCTTCCTCAAATTTGGTACACAGGTTCCCCTTGGGGTCTAGTTGTGCAAGATACCTTTTCTGCTCTGATTCGAACATCCAATATGGCCACCAGGCGGCCATCTTGGATTTCCCTATGAAACTTCGTTATCGTGATTTATCAGGAAGAACCGCATGGATCTTTCTCAAATTTGATACGCAGGTTCCCCTTGGGGTCTAGTTGCGCAAGATACAATTTGCGGTCTGATTGAAAAATCCAATATGACCACCAGGCGGCCATCTTGGATTTCCAGATGAAACATTATCGCGATTTCTCAGGAACTACTGCATGGATCGTTCTCAAATTTGGTACAGATCTAGAGGTTCCCCTTGGGGTCTAGTTGCGCAAGATACAATTTGTAGTCTGATTGAAAAATCCAATATGGCCACCAGGCGGCCATCTTGGATTTCCAGATGAAACATTGTTATCGTGATTTCTCAGGAACTACTGCATGGATCTTTCTCAAATTTGGTACAGAGGTTGCCCTTGGGGTCTAGCTGTGCAGGATACCATATGTGGTCTGATTGAAAAATTCAATATGGCCACCAGGTGGCCATCTTGGATTTCCCCATGAAATTTTGTTATCGTGAATTCTTAGGATATTACTGCATGGATGTTGATACACAGGTTCCCCTTGTGATCCAGTTGTGCAAGATACCTTTTTTTGGTTCATTTCGAAAATCCAATATTGCCGCATCTTGAATTTCCCATGAAACTTTATCATAAAATCTCAGGAAATAACTGCATGGATCATTTTATAGTGTTCAGGGGGGACAACACAGGTTAGAAACTCATCTATTGCAGTTCTTTAGTAAAAATTTCTCACAGCTACTTTCTCCAGTTACAGACAGATGACCTACAGTGCCGTGGCACTATCTTTTACATCTTCGCAGACAGATGGGGGTATGTCTTGGTTAGGCCATACCTCACCAGAGATTACTTTCATTGGAAAAATGTCCTGTTACATCTCATTGCCATCGTAACAACCCAGTCGCACATATTTCGTACTCGACATGTCTCCCCCTGGTGCATATACCCACAAAATATTGGAATCGTAGGTTAAAACTGTCCAATGTACTGTCCGGACACGAAGTGGACAGACGGACGAACGACTGCAATCACATAATAAAAATTGGTTCTGGTTATTGCTTATACAGCTTACTGACAATCACACATTATATTTTGGTATAATTGCCTTTATTCCATAACCTCCAATTACAATCATGAATTTACAGCTTGACCTCCTGTGAAATCGACTATGTTGCCATTTTGTTCAGGGGAGACAACGCAAGTTAGAAACTCATCTATTGCAGTTCTTCAGTAAAAATTTCTCGCAGCCACTTTCTCCAGTTATAGCCAGATGAGCGCTACAGTGCCGTGGCACTATCTTTGTTATCGTGATCATTAAAAAGGTGCGTTTTAGGAGCTGGATTCGAACCCACACTCACATGCGCGGGCTAGTATAACAATACTAATCTGTAAGGGAAATATCATGGATCTTGAGCCCCGTGGGGCTTCCAGGGATTGACCTGGGCTGTCGTTGTGCACACCGCAGGTCATGGTAAGAATAGGCCTCAGCTTCTCAGACAGCTTGTCGTAAGAGGCGACTAACTGAGGTACCCGTGGGGTTCCCGGGTGTGAAAAGTAATAGGACCCCACCCGTGTGGTTCCCGGGTGTGACAAGGAATAGGACTCAACGTCGTGATATGACTGAAATATAGTTGAAAGCGACGTTAAATCATACTCACTGGCTCACTCATGGATCTTGAGACTGGCGCCTTAGAACACTCGGCCATCCCGACAAAGCTTGCTATCATGTTTAAACTGATCCATATAGAGTAGTGGTTTTAAAAAATGTCACAGTGTGTACGCCGTGAATACCCCGTCCTAAAGTTTCAGGATACTTAGCGTGATAACGTTCATAAAGTTAGACCGCGGTTCGCAGTTCATTATTCGAGGAGACCAGCAATTATTTTCTCAGATATGTAAATCTGTATTTTTTTTTTATTATGAGTACTTTGAACTCCAAACTCTGTATAGCAAGAGAGAATGTCATGCTCTATATCTTTGCATATTCATATCCCAAATCTGACACCAGGGGGCGCTGTTATGAGTCACGAATGACTGGTCCCGAATAACGAACTGCGAACCGCGGTCTAACTTTATGAACGTAGCGTTATAACTGTCGACATCATATCAGTATTTGCTGGATTAAATAGCAATGGATAAACTCATCAAAATTATTTAATTATTTTCTGAAAGCTTCATTCAGGGAATTATAATTTATTGCCAAGTTTGTCCTTCTTACTATAACTGAATTATTTGAATTTAATTGGAGCAGTTCATTAATATTTAGCCCCCAAATATCTTCGCTAATAACTTTCAATGATGTTAAAAGGAGCGTTTGGGGCCACGTGTTCAGGTTCAGAGCCGGTACAACGGAGGTTCAAGGTTCAAGGTTCAAGGTTCTTTATTTGCTGATCACAGCGCCCGTTATCGAGCAGATATACAATCAAGCGAAGATAATTAAGTATATATACATATAGAATAACCTAGTTGATTAGAAATAATTTGATTTACAGAAAAATAACAGTCGTGATACAAGGAACAATAATGCCAGGAGCAGCGATTTCGCTGGCATTTTACAATAAATTATGATCTTACTGACTAGTATCTGTTTGTAACACTAAAAACGTATATTAGCTAACATCTGTTATTCCTGTACCAGTAACACATTTGTCATGTTTAGATGCCGAACCATCAATCATATTGCTACGTGCGCTCATACAATCATGAACAAACTTACCTAAATTTTTCACAATAATTGGATCCTCGCACGATAAGAGCCAAATAAATTTGTTTGAAATATCGAGTTGAGAAAAGTTGGCATTCATGCTATCACATTTAAATAGAAATATGTCCCGAAAATTATCATATTTATTACATTCCATTAAAAAATGGAATTCATCTTCAACCTTACCAGCATTGCAAAGAGTACATAAACGCTTATCTGCTGGTACTTTGGCAAATCTACCTTTCTCAATCTGAAGGTCATGGCTACTTGTTCGTAGCTTACATAAGTCACTGCGATGATCTCGATTCAGAATAGATAAGTAAGGTTCCAACACAAAATTTAGCTTGAAGGTTCTATATGTTCTGAGTTTGTTACCATACGCTACGTTGGGACGGTCGGTAAACAGTTGTTCATTCCACCAGTTACAAAATACAGAAGAGAAACTTCTTGCAGCTTTGGAAACTAAGCTACCAACAGATAAACTTTTTTTCTGTTCGTATAAATGACTTAGATTTAAGAATGACAATATACATTTAATACCCGTTACCCAGGTCTTTTTCCTTGGGTGTCCAATTTGATAGAAAAATCAAAAGCTTTCTTTAATAACGTATCATCAGGCATTTCAAATAAGCGACGCCAGTATTTAAGCATTGAACAAATAACATCAATTAGCATAGGACGTCGACCGAGTTCACCTAACACAGCACAATTTGTACATTTGGAGTTGACCCCAGAATGTATTTACAGTACTTCAAGTTAAGTCTTTCAAGTGGTTCATTCTTAATATAGTTATCTAAAAATGATTTTTTACTCAATTTTGTAACAATGGATGATCCCCATATTTCTGAACAGTAGAGTAAAATAGGCTTAATAGTATGATCAAATATATGCAAAGAAGTGGAGATTCCAGGAGGGTTACATGAAAAACATTTTCGAATTTTGAAGAATGCCTTAGATGCCTTGCCATTCAGTTGAACTTTGGCCAATTTCCACGTTCCAGATGGGTTAAATGTAATTCCTAAATATGTGTACGACTGTACTGTTTCTATTTGGGCATCACCAAGACAGAATGATTTTGGAGATGTTCCACTTTTACAGTTAAATATCATACATTTAGTTTTAGCTATGTTCACTTCCAGACTCCATTTATCACAGTATAATTGTAGTTTATCAAGGCATAGTTGTAAACCTTCCTTACTGTCAGACAATAGCACAACATCATCTGCATACAATAAACAATTGAGAGGTGTGGTCCCAAGGAATACCGGGTCACATGAATTATCAAATATGGATGGTAGATCATTAATGAAAATCTTAAAAAGATTTGGGCTTAAATTGTCGCCCTGACGAACACCAGTGAATGATTGAAAAAAGTTTGTCAGTGCACCAGCAACCTTTACACATAGCATATTGTTATTATACATATCTTTTAAAATCTTGTAAAATTGTCCACCTATACCGATCGACTGCAGTTTGTAAAAAAGACCCGTATGCCAAACCTTGTCAAATGCTTTCGAGAAATCAACGAAGCAAGCGTACATTGGTTTGTGTTCAACCTGTTGGTATGAATCTACCAATGTTTTCAAAACAAACATATGATCAGAGGTCCTCGCACCTTTAGTAAAGCCCAATTGTTCTTTTCTAATGATATCGCGAGAGGAGAGAAAATTTTCCAACCTGTTATTAAGAACTGAGTTGAATAGTTTGCCAATATTACTGGTTATAGTAATTCCTCGATAATTGGAGGGGTTTTTCTTAGTACCAGACTTGTGAATAGGAGAGATGTAACCTTCACTCCAGCATCGGGGATAAACCGCATTGCATGGAGTAAGTAAGGTTAAATAGTTTTTGAATGCATGAACCAAGACTGGTATAGCCATATTTCAGCATTTCGTTACAGATACCATCTAGGCCACATGCTTTTTGTGTTTTGAGTCCTTTAATTGCCTTACTAATTTCATTTTCTTTTATTCTATAGTCTAACTCACTGAAATTAGTTTGCTGTTCTAGATGTTGTAAATTTGTATCAATGAAATTTTCAGTTGAACTGAATTTACTTTTTACATTTAATTTCTCAAAATGTTTTAACCATTCATCTGGTGATACATTTTCTGTATCTTCCTTTTTTGGATTGTCATTCTCTTTAAGTTCTTCCAATATTTTCCAAAATTCTTTCGGCTTATCGTCGACTAAATTGTCTAGATTGTTAATAAGCCTGTTTCTATATTTTCTCCTTTTATATTTCCTTGCTTTTCTAAGATCTTTTAGAGATTTAAAGTACGAAGATCTAACACATGGTACCTTTGGATATATAGATAATAGATACGCTTTGTACTTTGTGCTACTTTTAAGACTTTGCAAAGTTTTATCATACCACCTTGGTTTCTTTTTAGTAATTATACGAGTTTTTCTGGCTCTATTAGACTTAATGCATTTCAAGGCTATGTTCCCGGCAGTTTTAAGGATATTGTTAAAATCATCTGCTGCACAGTCAACCTGCTCTTGGGAGTATCTGTTTTCAAGAAATTTATCAATAGCATTTTGAACTGGATGCGAACATAAAGCATCTTGGTATTTGTGAAGTGAGTCCTCTGACCATATGTATCTAGAAGGCATAGGTTTTAGGTCATTCTTCAAAATTTTTATATGATAATTTACGCGTAGCATAAATGATAATTGACAGTGATCGGACAGATAACCTGTAAACCTGTGTACATGAAAATACGATATTAATTTTAGCAAAGTATCTGATACGACAGTATAATCTACAACACTGCTGCCACCTGGTTGATGACAGGTGAAGTGTCCAATTGTGTCACCGACTGTTCTGCCGTTTAAAAGTCTCATCTGTGCGGATATGCACAGATCTAGTAGTTGTTTGCCACGTTGATCCTGTATCTTATCACAGTTGTAACGACGTAAAGTTGCATCATCTTCGACATAAGTGTCGTATAGGGGCAGATGATTAGAATCATCATTAGACACAAAGTCAAGGCCCGAACCTGTGCGGGCATTTAAATCACCAGTAAGTATCACGTATCCCAAATTTGATAGTCTAGCTATATCCGACTCAATCATTTGTATAATACTAATATCAGATATTGGACAAAAAGGAGAATTCTCAGGAGGGATATAAGCAAAACATAGATATACATTTTTATCTAGACCAAAATTGTCAGCATTGAGCTCAAGCCATATATAGTGATTAGTTGTATGTTCCAAAAAGCGAATACTTGATCGAAGGTCATCTCTAATGTAAATGGCTAATCCACCATGATGTATGTTAGACGTTCGTCGTTTAGGACCAATGAGTGGTACTACCCGATATCCGGGAATGTCTAAGTCATGATCAGGACCAGTATGTGTTTCAGAGAGACCTATAATATGATAGTCATTGATACATTTGATGAAATCTGGATCGTTTAATTTATTGAATTCTTTTGAAATTAACCCGTGAACATTCCAACTCGTCACTTTTAGTTGGTTTATATTTATCAATGGTGAGGTTCCATTGTTGGAACTTGAAGATTTAAGTGGGACACACATAGTTAGGTTTTCATGTAAGTTTGATGGTGATGAATTACACCTATAAAAATGATATTATTAAATCAGTTAGTAATACTGATAATTGTATCTATTACTCCAGAAGTTGCCATATTCGGGTTTTTGGGTAGATCCATATGAAGACTTTCCCCAGTCTTTAACAGAGTAATCTGTATCATGACGATCGTTGCTTGCCTCTTGTTGGGCGTAGATACCAGATGGTCGTCTATGACCGCGCTGGCCAGAGTATCCCAGTGATACGTTGTTGTAATATTCGTCATTCATTCTAAAGGAATCATATTCCGTATCTTGATCATAAACATTCCGACGAAGGCTTGGGCGACTAGGAAGCCTCTTCTGGCGTTGATTTTTACGTTGGACTTTTCCAGGTGAAAATCCTTTGATGTTAAGAGCAGCATGGATAACACTGCGAAAGTTCATCGCCAGAAGACTGCTGCCTTTCGCGGTTAAGTGAACCCCATCTGAAGCCATACATCTCTCAATGGGCTGGTCCCCGTGTCTCAAGTTGGTGTTTCCCACAAACAATATCGCTTTGTTGGACAGAAACTGATGCTGAATCAAGATGTTACACTCATGCATCTTTCCATTGAGGACC
>JAVTVY010032246.1:0-142926 GCA_036873755.1 Hanleya hanleyi
TGTCAACAACCAAGGCTTCGGGGAGAATGGTAGAAATACAAAGGGAGATCGCCCGACGTCAAAAGAAGGCTATGGTGAAAGCCATAAAGGACTTTTGGCTCAAAGAAATTACAGCATGGTGCCGGTACATAGACGACAACAACAACAACGTCAATCCGGGGGCAGCACAGAATCTCCGGACCCTGATAAGGACAGCCAGAACAGTGGGGGACGAGGCCTGGCTGGTCCACCTCAAAAACGCCATGGAGGAAATGCACCCACCACCACCACCACCACCAACACAACAACAACAACAACAACAACAACAGCAAGTGCAGCCAGAATTTGTGGAAATAGGAGCGATACCACCAGCCCGCTTCCTGCAAGACCTACCCATTTCTGCGCACCATGATGACGGACAACAACACCGATACACGATGGAGCCGTACAGATATTTTTCCGTCAGCGATATGTAAGGAGTAGACAGGAAAACTCCCCCTGAAGAAAACAGGGTCAACAAATTGACTTCAACGGCCCTTTTCAGGGCCAACCAATTGTTGTCGAAAGAGAACTTCTAACTTGGCACATTTAATTCAAATCACAGGTCCTACATCATGCCCTCTATATTCTATAGTATTACCAAACTCCAACACCAAAAAACAATCCCTGCCCCATCAACGGCCCTTTTCAGGGCCAACCCCTTACTTCCAACACACAGGGTTTTTGTTGTTTTTTTTCTCAGTGTTTTAGGGCTAACCCATGCAAAAATTTGGTGCAAAATGAGCGGAATGATTGCAGATAATATTACAGCCCGAATCATCACGGACTTTCACGAAGGGTGAGGGTGGAATAAAAACTAGAACGGTTACGGGTACGGATAGAGATAGAGAGGTGCGCACCTATAACGTGTACGGCTACGGACTAGGGGTTTTTACATTTTAACATGGCAAATTTAGACTAGGTGAATTTGGTGTAAAATGAAAGGGGGTTCTGTGGTGACCCAGAATGCATTGGGGTAATATTATAAAGATAGAAATGGACTTTAACCTGGAAATTGATGTGTTATTTACCTATTGTTACCTAGGTATGTGTGTGCATGTGCAGGAGTTGGTGTTATTTTTTTTATTTTGTGCTTTTGAGTTTACAAGTTTCCTCTTTCGGAAAGATGGGTTGGCCCTAAAAAGGGCCTTTGGAAGATGTAAGCGATTACATCGTTGGGGACAGGTGGGATTGTCTTCTCACAGTACACACCGGGCATGTCAACGCTATGAGTTCACACACTAGGGGGTTGTAATCGTCCGGAAGCTCTGGTAATCGGGCATGTCGGTGTATACAGGCTATACACAAGGCTTGATGCCCACAGGGAAAAATAGCGTATTTGGCGAAGTGATTACAGCATTCCACGCAGCGTAAATATTGTTCTGCTTGGCATTCTGTGTTGGGTGCCAGTCTTCTTTCTATTGCGGTAGCGTAGTGGATGACCTCTTCAATTTGTTCCTTTTGTTTTCCCCTTATGTTTCTGTGTATTCTTTTTTTGTATTTTCTTGACTTTTTCTTCTTCTTCTTGTGCTCTTTTCCTTCTCCTTCTCCTTGTTCTTCTCCTTCTCCTAGCACTCGGTCCATTTCGTCAAATCGTTGGTATTCGAGTGCCGTAAGATCCGGTGTCACTCCTGGGGGGTCACTAAGATCCGGTGTCGCTCCTGGGGGGTCTTGATTATGGCCGCCCTGTGGTTGGTGTTCATCTTTAAATAAGTCTTCTATAATAGCATCCAGCCATGGGTCATCATGTACCATATCGATGTTCCCGAGCAGTTGTAGTTCATCATCATTTATCATGAAGTCTGGTAACAGGTTGTCAATATCCATGGTTTCACCTTCAGCCATGATGTAATTGTGAATGAATCAGTAAATACTGCGCGCTATTTATAGTGTAACGCGCGGACGTGAGCGTAATTTTTATATCACATCTTTGTGCTCACTTACGCTGCAGAAATATTTTTGTGTTTCTTTTCCAATTTTAAACCGGTGTGATTTTGCAATAAATGCGAGTGCACGTATAAAATTTATTTCAAGTTGAACTGGGGCAACTGATCGTGTAGCATTTAAAAATTTAGAAGGGTAGCGGTAGACTAAGCCACTATTTTAATGATTTTATCGATTTTTAGACGCGTAACGTTATGGTTAGGGTAGTGTAGAAAACCCGGTACACTGAAAATAAATCGGTTTTCCTGGGTAAAAATACGTCAAGTATGTTCCTCACAGCCTTATAATGTCACCCTGAAAATTGTAGCCAGTTTATCGAAAGAAAACTAGGAAATTTTATCGTATGACACCGGCTACGGTAACACAGCACTATACAGTGTGCAGGCAAAATGTGAGTACAGCTATGGGTGTCAAATGGATGTGTTACCGTAGCCGGTGTGATACGATAAAATTTCCTAGTTTTCTTTTCGATAAACATGCTGCAGTGAACTCACATTTATTGCAAAAAATGAGACCGGTTTAAAGTTGGGAAAATAAAACACAAAACATTTTTAGCAGGTACCATGCCGCCATGTTGCACCCACTGACACGCCGCCATTTTGAACACACAGGCCGCCATTTTGTACACACAGGCCGCCATTTTGTACACACACGCCGCCATTTTGAACACACACGCCGCCATTTTGAACACACAGGCCGCCATTTTGAACACACACGCCGCCATTTTGAACACACAGAACGCCTAGACTATAAATAACGCGTAGTATGTTGCCATTTATTCACAACTACAATCATGGGTACAAGACGAAGGCTATTCAACGATCCTAGAGAACACAGAGAGGTGATTACGAGTCAAGAACATAACGATGGAGTGACAATAATTACAAGCTTTGAGCGGGTTATTGCCGACGAAACGATGATACGGCGAAGTGAAGAACAACTCGAAGAGCTCAGGAGGGAGGCAATGGAAGAAGATGCGAGGTTGATGAGACGGCGAAGTGAAGAACAAGACGAGGAGATGTTGGAGATGAGGAGGGTGGCAATGGAAGAAGATGAGGATGTAACTGATGAAGAAGAACTCCCCGACCTAGAGTGGTTAAACAGTAACAGACCTCCAGCAAATACAGCGGCTACCCAAACACCAATTATAACAACGCCGGCTACCGAAACAACAACAACAACAACAAGAACAACAACAACACCACCACCACCATGTTCTTGGGCCGAGGTAACCCGCCTGAACGAACAGGTGAACCGCCTAAACCAACAGGTGACCCACCAAAACGAACAGATTAATGAAATGAGGGAAGACATGGGTCAAATGGACGCTGTGAAGTTTAAACTACAATAAGACCTACATAAGGAAAACAGTAAATCAAACTGTAGCGTGTGTACAGACGACGAAAGCCTGTACGCCCTATTTCCGTGCGGGCATTTATGCCTATGTGAAGAATGCTGGGTGACGCTAACATGTATAGGGGACACGTGCCACTGCGCTGAAACGGACGAACAGCATTTAAAGATCAAGTGTCCCGTGTGTAGGAAGCAGGTGGCCGGGGTAAAGAGAATCTACCGCTCCTAAAACAAGTGTCGTAACACTTTTCCAAAGGCCCTTTTCAGGGCCAACCCATGTTTTCGAAAGAGAACTTCTAAACTCAAAGCACAAAAAACACCAGCTCCCATCACCCCTATGAAAAAACCTAAGGTCTTCACCACAATAGACTCTTAATGTTGAATTTTTTTAATACAATTATCTTTGCAAAAGAATGAACACTAACAGCCATTTTTTGAATTTTCTACTATTTTTATTAACACAAATAGAATGAACGTGTTCACCAGACTCTGGGTATTGAATTTTTAATACAATTATACGCTATGAAGGCGCTTCAATGCACATAGAATGAACATAAAATGAGCATAGTGTAGGAATACGTCAGGAGAGAAGCCGTATTTTCAGCTTGAGCAAGACTGGCAGATGATAATGTCTGAATGTTCCAATGCAATAAGACTTGAAAATGTTCAATATTTATACAACAAGACAATAGAATGAACGTCTTCAGTAAAACTCTGAGTATTGAATTTTAATACAATTAACAGTAAAACTCTTGAGTATTGAATTTTTAATACAATTATACGCTATGAAGGTGCTTCAATGAACGTGTAGGAATACGGTAAATGTTTTCAACACCAGACTTGTTCAATAGTTATGCAACAAGACTTGTTTGAACTCATCATCGTCTTTCCGCCCCTGGTGCACGTAGATGTAGGTAGCAATCTGTTCACGTGGAATTCTGGGAGCGCAGGCAGCTTCCAATGCCAGGGCAATTTGCTCCTCGGTCACGCCCTGTAGTGCCTCAGTGATGAGCGCGTATGAGGGTATTATATTCTCCACACACGTATGCATGTTTATCGGACTGTTGTTCCCACAGCCTGCACATGCTTGGATACGCAAGTGTCGAATGCGAGGTCTGACATGATCCAGGAATGTGTCGATGTACTTCTTACAAATATACTGAGTCACCTGGTCAGACAGGGCTTCATGAATTATAGCTGTGAGACTCAGCAACTTCCGCCACGCCGTTATTTTCAAGGTGACACCCTGAGGACAAGGAACACGCTCTTGCGTATCTAACCTCATTTTCCATTTGCGTATATGCACCAGGAGCTGGTCGTTGAAATAGGCACAGCTGACAAAGATGTCGTCACCCACATAAAATTTCGCTTCGTCACTCCCCTGGTCGCGAATAACCGCATCGATGGCGTAATCAAGGGTCTGTAGTTTTAGCCAGGTGTCGAAGGTCAAGGCGATATGCCTAGCTGGTCTATCGTTAAAGGCCGGTGCGTTAAAATGCACTTCTTCGTCTTTGACACTCACAGTTAAATAGGCTGAGAGCTCCCAAATGTTCGTGTGGGCTGCCTGGTAGGCCTGCTGGATAATGTTATTGATCTCCTGCACAGACATAGGAAGTTGCACCTCTTCTTCTTTCACGGGCTCAGGCACTTGCTGGGGCACTGGCTGAAGCACTGGCTCAGGTATTTCTAAAGGTGTTAGTCGGGGCCGTTTGAGTCGTGCACCACGTTTGGCAGGTACACCAGACTCTGGGCAAGTACGTTTGCTAGCTGTACGCTCTTCGGTGGTGTCCATGACTAAGATATCATCATCTTGTACATCGTGGGCTTGAAGTAGATCTGCTAGTTCTTCATTTCCCGTCTTCTTCAGCGCCTCCACGAAGGCTAGAAATGCATAGGGGCCACGGCGCAGTAGACCGTCGATGAGAGCTCTGTTTTGTGCTGAAGTGGTTTTCTCAGCCATGATATCTTCGCGACCGTGTTTCAGAAGTATGTTTTCCTCCATAAGCACATCACATAATTCGACCACATGCTGCATCTCATCAATGAGGCGAACACGGTACTTTCGAAGCTTCACTTGCTGGGATGACTCCATGACTGTGGGCTCAGGCTGGTGAGTAACTGCTACGGTGTAATAGTCTGGTGAATTTGCACTGGTAAAATGAAAAAAAGTAAAAGGTTCTCCACAGCTCATACAAGCAGGCAAGCAGGCTGGCTAGAGGTGAGGCAGGCAGGCAGGCAGGCAGGCAGGTAGGCTAGCGGTGAGGCAGGCAGGCAGGCTAGAGGTGAGGCAGGCAGGCAGGCAGGCTGGTCAGGTCAGGTAAGTCAGGCAAGTAGTGCAATGAATACACCCCACCGCTAAAAATCGCCTCCTTTTATACGTTTTTCTACAATCCGCCATTTTGAACACACTCCCACAGCCGCCATTTTGAACACACACAGCCGCCATTTTGAACACACTCCCACAGCCGCCATTTTGAACACACTCCCACAGCCGCCATTTTGAACACACACAGCCGCCATTTTGAACACACTCCCACAGCCGCCATTTTGAACACACTCCCACAGCCGCCATTTTGAACACACACAGCCGCCATTTTGAACACACTCCCACAGCCGCCATTTTGTACACACTCCCACAGCCGCCATTTTGAACACACTCCCACAGCCGCCATTTTGAACACACTCCCACAGCCGCCAGTTTGAACACACTCCCATAGCCGCCATTTTGAACACACACAGGCCGCCATTTTGTACACACTCCCACAGCCGCCATTTTGAACACACTCCCACAGCCGCCATTTTGAACACACACAGGCCGCCATTTTGAACACACTCCCACAGCCGCCATTTTGAACACACTCCCACAGCCGCCATTTTGAACACACTCCCACAGCCGCCATTTTGTACACACACGCCGCCATTTTGAACACACTCCCACAGCCGCCATTTTGTACACACACGCCGCCATTTTGAACACACTCCCACAGCCGCCATTTTGAACACACACGCCGCCATTTTGAACACACTCCCACAGCCGCCATTTTGTACACACACGCCGCCATTTTGAACACACAGGCCGCCATTTTGTACACACACGCATGCCATACTTGACCTCTCTCAAAATACTCGCTTCTGATTGGCTGTCGCTGTGACGTCACAGAGGTCATATGCAAATTTTTGAGGTCAATAAGACTTTAAATAGCTTTTACCTACTACTAATGTCTCTATGGGCTACGTTATATGGGAATCAATATCGGTGTGACGGAAACATTGGTCCCGTGCATCCAGTATCAGAGGGACGCTCGCATCTTTTTACCAGTGTTTGCATACACTAAGATCTCGAGCCAGTTGACTGTCGGGACTTGAGAGCCAGGAAGACTGTCTTTCAAGAGGCGAATGTCTTACCACGCAGGCCAGCGTCCTCTGCGTTATACTTGCATTTCCGCCTTTAGATTACGAGTTTATAAATTTTAATCATCTGGGGCTGAGGAACTAGGGACAGCATGATGGAGAACATCATTTAAACAAAACAAATATTTAATGTATTTCCAAGACCGGAATGAAAGTTAACGTCACAATATTGCCCTGGGACATCCTCAGGGTATGTCCATGAAAATCAACTGCTGGGTGAATTTGTTCACTGTAAATCGTGATTAAAACATTCACTACATTCGAAAATCTCGAGGATCAACATTTTATCTGGATTCAGCTTCTGAAAGATGCATGAACTTGCATGCAAATTGTTTGAATTCAGTGATGAGACCCCTAAGCTCCTAATAGTTCACAATTGAACTGGTTTTCAGACCGGAGTCTAATAAACGGTATAAACAATGTGTGTGTGTTTGTTTACTCATCCAGTTGACGAATGAACATTATCGATACGTATAGTTTCGAGAACGGGACATGAATTACAACAACCCAATATATGGGACTCCTTGTCTCGAATTTCCCTGGAGGATGCATGTTAAGATGAATGTGTACATTCTTGTCAAGAGATGTAAGAAGATATGATATAAGTACGATGTTTCGCCGCTTCAACCTTCAGATTTCATCAAATATTTAACACTAGAGACAGATTTGCTTCCACTCAACAAATAGGTATAAGAAGCCAAGATTGGGGAAGGATCGGATACATATTAGAACGTAACTTCGGCTGAGCTGATTAACAATAACACTATAGCCGGGCTTTCCCATTAAGTTGAAACACTGTGTTAAGCGCAATTGGCAATTTCCTGACAACGATCTGGGATACAATGTGACGGATAATGTCTAATACTATATCCCAGCAATAATGGAGCAATAAGTGACCGGTCGGCTAGATTGTTTACCTCCCGGTATATCCACACGGTAGAACGGTATCGGCCGATGTGAACTTGCTAATAGTTTCCCTTTCCTAAAGAAACTAATGACGAACATTCATCTTTAAAGTGGAAAAATGTCCTAGCTGGGTTAGAAGATCGGAAACGGACACTCCTGGCTACCGGATATTCTAAACCTCCGCACCGACATCTTCGGTTCAACATTCTTTCTAGATCAAGATCAGGCAATCGTGTATCTGGACTCATTGAGCGGATCCCAACAAACAGCCAGACCCGGAGAAGAAACGATCATATTCCAGTGAAACGTGACCTCAACTTTTATAACCAATCGGGCTGCTGGAATTATCCGCCAAAAGAATTCGAATTCAGTCCGTATTGGCAGCGAAACAAGATATTGACCGATACCTGTCTACAGTGTGGGTATACAGGAGAGACAACCAGTGTACTGGTCAACATGATTGAATAATTCCGTGTTTCTATCAAATTTTTATTAGTCCAATTTTTCAAGGAATATGTGTCGATGTAACTTCATTATCTTCTTCCCTTCATCAGCCTCCCTCAATAAGAAGGCGATCCGTGAGGACCCTTAAACATCGATCGCATAGGGTGACGTCATAATGTATTGATATTCAAGCGACCAAAGGACATTAAGGCCATATATAAAGTAAAAGCAGGCGATCAGTGGGTGTGTCGCTTTATCCCATGCCCAGTTAAATTGTCGAATGTTTAATATCGCACACACCTCTTTGGCCGTACACGAAGTTATTGACCTTTGTCCGAGTGATGGTCAATACATTATGACATCACACTGTGTAATTCAGTCCCAGTACATGCAATCTCTATTATGGAGTTTTATATGGCAAGGATTATAGAGTTATTTCAGGCGTGATATGTCATGGATTAATGGAAGTCATTTTGTAGACTCCAGTTTGAGTTCTATAGGCTTCAAAAAAAAGAAGAAAATTTGTGAGGAGCCAATCGTTGATCAATCTAATTAATATTAAATCCTCTCTGCTCCCTCATTTGAATATGTCGCTTGCAGGATCTAACCATCTTGCAGTAACTCGAACGTCAACCAACCCCGAGGACTCTTTTGGTTGGCTCAGCCGAATCAGACGCCACGCTGTTGGGGTATCTCCTGATGTTGCCGCACACCAGACAGAGTGAAGCCCTAATGCGGTGTAGATATATGGACTAGTCCTTTGCACAAACCTTGAGTACACAGAGACAATGACCCTATCCCCCACCCCGACTGCAAGTAAAGTAGTCCAAATGCGGTCGTGATGTCATAAGGCTATTAAATATTCATGACCTCGGCGGTCTGAGCACCAACCTCAGTTGAAATAAGTAAGATCCTACATGGCGACATTTTCGATTGGAGAGCATTGATAGGATATTAATATATTAAGACTGACCGTTGATATTTGAGGAGCTCCAACGCACACGACTGCTTAAAATCGACATTGGTGGTATCCAGTCGTCAAAGGAGCCCGACTGCTCCATCTACTTTATGAATTACATTGTACCGTTCAATAAAATCGACCAGGAACCCATTCTATGAAACTAATCGCCACTTGACGTCATAGTCGAAGAAATGTGGGTTAGAATTTGGTGGAGAAATGCTCTCATCTGCCCAAAGAGGCCAGACCGGAAAAAGCTGAAGTAAGACATATGCAATGTAACCATTTGTCGTCCTGTTTAAGAGGAGTTTATTCAAATTTTTTTAGAAAACAGGTTATGAAACCTGAGTTTTGGGGGCGTAAGTGGCGACTGCACCAACTTGAATGTCCGCCCCTCTCCTTTTCTTCTCGACCTCGACCTCCTCGACATAATTATTCAATTAACAACGGTAACGAGAGTCTGTGGCAAGTCAGTACCCGCTACAGTATATTTGCATTTCCGCCACTGGATCACCAATTTATGAATTATAATTAACCGGAGGCTAAGGAAATTGGAACAGTATTGTGTAGACTCATTTAAACAAAACAAAAACGGTATGTCATTAATTTCCATGGTGAGAAGGAAATACATCACAACATTAAGGGGCATCGCTGGCAATTTCAATAAAAAAGAGCTGAAGGTTGAATAGTGTCACATCAGTGTAATTCGTTATTAAAGCTTGGGTCAGACAACATTTTCAAAAACATTCAGGTCATTCAATCAGATCCGAAATTCAGCTTCTGGGAGATCAGCATGAAATTGTACAAAGAGATCATGAATTCATCGGTGAGCTGCGTTTTTAGGATATGGTCCTCAAATGACACATTAGCTGGCGACTCCGCATGCAGATTCGACGAATAATGACGCAATTACGACAATTGTGTCATTAGTAGTTGCCATTGCAATTTCTCATTGTCGTACTTGCGATATTAACGGTTAACAATGTACAGCGCAACTGCTAATGTCACAACAAAGTTTTTTAACCTAGTCAGGGGATCAGTAATTATCTCGTGAATACCTGTACATATGTTATCTCCGTTTCTATGCGGAGTTAGGGTTTTTCGGAAGGTCACAAGATATAGGCTGATGACCTTGACCTTTTGATATGTGATGATTCCCCCCCCCTCCCCCCCAACGGATAGCAAGTGCACATCGGCCTAACGTTGGTCCAATATGTTGAGTTTCATCGGGTCAATGTTGGCACCCGATGGCGGCTTAAAGATATTTTGTACTGCGGCCCGTTGATGCTGCCGACTTCGGTTTAAGAGTGAGACCAATGTTGGACCACTATCGGATCAACGTCGGCACACCGTGAATAAATTGCAATTGCATTGGCCCTAAGGCGAGCGAGTGAGTGAGTGAGTGAGTGAGTGAGTTTAACGTCGATTTCAACAATATTTCAGTCATATCACGACGAACCAACAAGGCACCACCCAGCCAAGTTGCGTTCCTGCTTCTTCAAAGAAGCAAATCTTTGAAGCAACATGGAGACACCCCATCATCCACAATAAACACTGAGTACAGCCCACAAAACAGAGACAGGACGCTTGCATTGGTGCAATAAAGACCAGTGGAATTGCAGTACTGGACATCACATTATCAACGAAGACACTCAATTGGCCCGACATTGATGGATGAGCATCATGATAATGATGTCCATACGTCACGTTGTGTTGACAAACAATTGTTCACTCCTGTCCTCACTGTATGACAATCATTGTTCGATTATTTTCTACATTTCAACCAATTGTCCAGTACTGTTCTCATTGTATGACCACTGGATATTTACCCTGTCAACACTGAATAACAACTGATTATCCAACACTGCCCTCACCATTGTTCATGTTGTTATGTATGACAGTTGATTGTCCAGCACCGCCTGTCACTGTATGACAACAGATTATCCAGCCCTGCCCACAATGTATGACAATAATTATCCATCGCTGCCCTCACTATGGTCCATGTTGTATGACAACCGATTGTCTTTCACTGTTGTCACTGTAACACAACTGATTATCCAGTACCCTCACAGCAAAGTATTTAATTATGTTAATGAAGCTTACACAAAATATACTGTCCATGTTGTATAACAACCGATGGTCCAGCACTATTGTCAATCCAGCACTGTTGTCACTGTATGACCGCTGAATATTTACCACTGTCCACGCTAAATAAGTCATCATCCACCACTGTCCTCACCATTGTCCATGTTGACCAGCACAGACTGTCACTGTACGACAACTGATTATCCAGCACTGCTGACAATGTATGACAACTGATTATCCACCATTGCCCTGACTACCCTCACAGCAAAGTATTTAATTATGTTACCCTGACACCATGCATTGTCCATAATGTATGGCAACGGATTGTTCATCATTGCTTGTCACTGTATGACAGCTGATTATCCAGCACTGCCCTCACTTTTGTTCATGTTGTATTACAACCGATTGTCCATCATTGTACATGCTGCATTACTGATTATCCACCAATTTTGGCTGCACCAATATTGATTGTCTTCTGCCAATACTCCACCAGCATAGCATCATGGGTTAAAATGTGTAATATGCATATTTTCGTTAGTATGCAACCGAGATTTTCATATTTCGCTACTCACTTGTCCTGGCATCCCTCTATTGGACAATATCTCTGATAGTTACAGATTTCATCGATAACTGACACTCTGATCTACAGATTCCATCGATAACGGACCGCTAATGACACGATTGTCGCAATTGTGTCATCAGTAGTTGCTACATTTCTTCAACACAAAGCGATAATGTTTATTTGAACGTCTTATCATTATAGTCTTGAAAAGGTGCCGTTCAATGAGGGGAATTGTTTTAAACAGTAATCCATAGCTTTTCTCTCTGGAAGGGAAGATGCTAATGCACGTCTGTGAGATTCCTTATTCTTAAATGCAAAGCCTGTTCTCGTCCCGTTGGGCTATTATGATAACGAGTTCTCATTCACCCCCATGACTCATTCATCCCCATGGGTTCATTCACCCCCATGGGTTAGTTTATAGGGATAGGGAGATCGCGTGCCCTTTCTATACTACTCATCGCGCACTGCTCATTGCGCATGCGCAGTCGACCCATTCAACTGTAGGGTGCAAGCCTGCCCCATGGAATCTCAGGTAGCGAAAACCCCAGGTCTCTCGCCCCACCCTATCCCGCGCCACACCTATAGGGATAGGGAGATCGCGTGCCCTTTCTATACTACTACTCATCGCGCTGCGCAGTACACCCGTTCTACTGTAGGGTGCAAGCCTGGCCCATGAAATCGCAGGTAGCGAAAACCCCAGGTCTCTCGCCCCACCCTATCCCGCGCTACACCTATGCGACCCGCTGTGCAGTGAGTAAAGCGGAGGAGGAGGAGTAGGACACGCCACGGATTATACTAGGGAGATGCTTGCCGTTTACACATGTACATGTACCTCATTGTCGAGCTTGGAAAAAAGGACTAGCAGATATCGATTTCTTTGCTTAAGGGCTTTGTTGTTTGAACTGATCGGAGTGGTGTTTATAGGAGTAGTAAATTGGACATAACGGGTACTCCCAAGGGCAAAAACATAGATTTAAATTTTTAATGGACACGCACAAGAGGATTTCCACAGCATGTGTCGGGCGTTAATGGTTTACGGAAGCATGAGCTGCGACCGGTTTGAGACACCCGACTCACTATCTGGGTTCTAGTTTCACACACATAATTTTCATGTAACTATTTTAATCTTTTATTACGAAGATAGGAAATAAAACTTCGACTTTGAGTCTATATCCGTCACGACAATTATCGATAGAACACATTATTTAGTATAATGGAAATCAATAATCTGGAAAACATATTCTTAGGAGAAAAATATAATTACTAGGCGTAGGCCTACAAACGGTTATGTAACTGTATCCATCCTGATTGATGGTCACATCGATTGCGACAGTTTTGATATGATTGTGGCCTGTAATCTTCTGTAGTAGTCCGGTGGCTTAAGGCCAGATTTTCACTTTATCGTGACAGAGTGGAATAAAGCACCAAATTTGGCACACGTGTCGCCAGAGGCACCGACATCAATATCAGAAGGGGTGCCCCCGATTTCGAGGCCCACGAGGCAATGTGTGGCCCATTAGGGGCCCGGGGTCATTTTGGGCCTAAAAATGGCAATTTTTATTTCAACGATTTTCAAAACATCATATATTCGCTATCCTTTGAGGTAGGAATTTGAAAATTTCCACACTAATAGTGTTGGCCAAGGTCTAGCGAGAAATGCAAAATAATCCAAGATGGCCGCCATAATGACGTTACAGCTACGTCAGAACCGAAAAATTGTCAATTTTTGAAATATATTTTTTGATTGTTTTCTTGGTGTTAATTATATAGTAAATATTAGAAAATAACCAAATATAACTGACTCAGATGGCACGGCCGCCCCTGACGGACTTTTGCCAAACTGGGTCAAGTTGGATCATATGCTTATCTATGCAATAAATTCGTTGGGGCTACCATACAATGCAATCCGTGGATGGAGAGTGCATAGCTACCAAGTGAAATGTATCATTCTAATATAGTGCTAGTTTTCCATCTGCACACTTTTGAATAAGTTATTCGGGATTCCTGCTGCTGAAGATGAAGTGGCGGCGCCAAGATGAAAACTATGGCCTATTAAAGAGGGTTAATGCCGATTAAAGAGATTCCGTTTTTTACATGAGCTGAGAAATAGGAAGCTTTAACGGCCGCATCTTCTGAAAATTGGAACAGGGGGCCCGTCCTCGGATGTGAAATATGTAACCGAAAATAAGCACTGATTGCTAGAACTGGATAATATCTAATATTATCAGTATATGGTAGTATAAACAAATGAACTGATTTATGGGATATGTTGTGTTTGGCGTTGCGTACAATTATGTTCAAGCTGGCAACGGACCAGATTGGTCGGAGAAAGAGACGTCGTTGTATTGAAGAACATTGCTACGGCTGTCTTGTTCCGAACCATTTGTCATTTCACTCAAGAAATGCTACGGAGAACATTGCTCATAAAAGAATTACACGGATACAATGTGGGGTATAGCATCCAATATCTTATGGAGGATATCCTTAGTTATAGGCAACCAGGTATTCGACTAACAGTGTAATTTTTACCTGCCCGTAAGTAGATTTTTTCAAGGAATAACTTAGGAGGGTTGTTTACTGCGGCCAAATTGTGCTCATAACTGATAGCTGATACGAATGTATAAGCTGTGGAGTGTGCATACTTGTGGAAATACTAGTACAGTGACCGGTGTTATTGAGGAAATCTCTATATACTGGTCAAGCTTTTCAAGCAAATTCAGCAAGGGACTTCGTCAGAAGAACTCTAGCTGTCTGCTTCAAAGAGTCGTATTGGGTGGTATTAGGTGCGAAGAGCGGTTGAGCCAAGGGGCTAGAGACAGCGCTTCCTGAAACTGTAACCGCGAGAACTTGCCAGGAATAACGTTAGATTGTTCCGTAATATGTTTTGATGTGAACAGAATGTAATGTGGAAGGCAGGTTACTACTAACTGACGCACTAATTTCATCAGCAATGAAAGATTGGTGATTGATTATTTCAACCACGACGATATTATCATGATTTGCTAGTTCGTGGCCCCAATTGTCCACGGCAAGGACGATGGGGAACAGCTTCGTGACCGTGATATGTAAGTGCGCAAGATGTGTTGGCCGTTCTTGGTCTATCCACGAGGATCCAAAAACATCCGCCAAACCCAAGGTGCCAGCAGCGTCGGAAAACAATTTTCCGTTGAAAGACTCCAGAGGAATACAAACTAGGTATTAATATAGTCTCTAGCTTTATTCAAGCGAATGTGATGGCGAGCCTGTGACGCACCTTTTGTTAAAGTCTGTTAGGCAGCGGAAAAAAGTTGAGCTAGCCAATGAGATACTGCAGTTCCACTAGGGAACTTTTTACGGCGTGAGAATTCGCTCAGCATGCTCTTCAGTTTATGAATTTCGTCTTTTGGAAATGATGCTTTCATATTTGTGGAGTCCAGTTGAATCTCATGCATAGCTATAGTTGATGGGTAGTAGGTCTTAGCATGTTTGATTGGAATACCCAAATACTCACACAAGTAAGTGAAAGTGTTAAGAGCTATAGAACAGTGGCTAGCGCCATTTATACCGACGAACATGAAGTCGTCCAGTATGTGGGTCGCCTCTGATATTGCAGCCATAACCGATTGCAGAGAATGACCTAAGCTCTCAAATAGTTTACAGGATGAAGAGCATCCCATCGAGAGGCGCCGATCATAAGAATAATTGTCACCCCAGGTAAACTCCAATAAGGGGGTGAGTGAGTGAGTGAGTAAGTAGGATTTTACGTCGTTTTCAACATCTTTTCAGTCATATCACGGCGGTGCCTACATGTGCCAGAACACGAGAGTGTCCACAGTTCCTGTTATCCTGGACACTGATCAGCCCAGCCAGTACAGCACTCGGTCACCCATCCAAGTATCACTTCGGTGATCTGACGAGAACCGGTGTGCCCAGCGTGATGCGCCGTACCGCTTCAATAAGGGGTAAATCGCTGACTCGATAGGTATGATGCGGAAGGCATCATCTAAATAGAATTTTGCCATCATACATGTATCATAGGTCCTGTGAAATCGCACCGTTAATAGACAAAGCAGATTTTTCAGGATAAGATAAATCATGTATCACCCTAAAAGTATTAAGGGGGATTTGGTTTAATGTCACATTCAAGGTTAGTTTACCCATATGGTGGAAGTCAGTTTTAATGGTGGAGGAAGCTGGAATACCTGAAGACAACCACCTCCGACCCGTCGGCAAGTCACTGGCAAAACTTCCACACATGCACCAGCAAGGCTCGAACCCGTGGCAACTCAGCGGTGTAAGGCTAGCGATCACCAGCGAGTCCTTTTGGGGGACTAAGCCTAATGGAGAGCCAACCATATTTTCAAAAGGAGGAGTTGAGAAGGGACCGACAACTCATTGTCTAAGTTAGCGCCACGATAGCAGGGTTTGCATTGCAGATGAACGATTGCGCGAGACAATAAATGCATAGTTTCTCGAGTGCCCAATATCGAAACCGTTTGTGAAACTTGAAACGAGTAAATCTACCTCATGGTAGTTACTTAGCACAGTTTTTAGCCTGATCGGGTTGGAAGAGTAACTCCCTTTGCCGCTGGATTTGCACATGTTACTTTACATGCAAGGAGCCGGGAAGAATTCAATTGACAACATTTGATGTAGTTCACAACCGTGGCATGTATGATAACCTGAAGTTTCATCCTTCGAAACAGATTTTTTGTACCGACAATCAGCACTGAGAATGGGGCGCTGGTGACCATATTGGATATCTATAGAAAAGAAAATACCCAATAACGTTCATGCGTGCTTGATCGAGTCGATCATAACAGAGCTACAGGTACAAAATCCTCTCGATGGAGCTTTTATAAATATATATGATATATATTATCATGTATACAAACACACCTACATGTGTACGGCAATAATACCATTATCGGTGACGCTCTGGCAGCCATACTGGATATTCAACGGGTAATAAAGCTTCCAATGATCGTTAATATTTTCGTGTTGAGTCAGTCATGTTTGTAGAAAAGCAATCTCGTGTAAAAAGCGTTTCAAGTTGTCAAATAGTCGAAAACAGATGGTTACAGTATATATTATGGCGGCCATATTGGATTTATGCAAATTAAGGGCCTTCCACCTCCTGTAGAAATGGGCACCCCTTCTGAGATCATTCCTTATGCCCAAGTAAACCTCTGTGCAAAATATGGTGCTTTATTCCAGTCGGTCACGATCTTGGCCTTAAGCCACCGGACTATAGCTAACACTGGTTAGCGCGTGTCTTTCTGAACTTTCTGAATATATATAGTATACAACGGGTATGTAGGCCTATACTCTGTATGGCATAATGGAATAGGCTTAAAACAAGAAATCGCTCTCTGGCCTCACACAAATTTCTAAAACACACCCACGTAGTTAAGTTTTGTCTAAAGTATGTCCATTTTAATTAGTCATCTACTTTTGAGCTTGTCAAAAGTCAATAGTTAACTCGGTACATTTTTTTTAATGGAACAAACTGAACTCTACAGAATGACTATACCATTATTACTCCGTGATATTGGCAAAAGAATATAGTATAAGGATCGGTACTATAGTCTGTCCATTAAAATTAGTCGTCTACTTTGCAGCTCTTTAAAAATCAATAGTTAACTCTGCATAAATTTCGTTTTTGCAGCGTGTAGAACAAACTGAACTCTACAAAATGACTACCATTACTCCGTGATAATGATAATATATCAGCTTGAAATAACTTTGAAATTCTCTCCACGTAAAACTTCAGTACAGTTTTTTTTTAATTGTGCTCAATTACTTAGGGAGATGTCATAATGTATTCGTGTTCTCTGGCACTAAGGTCAATAATACCGTGTAAGGTCATAGAGGTGTGTGCGGTTTATCCTTCGGTAATTTCATTGAATATAAGCGACTATATACGGCATTATTGACCTTTGTACCAGTCATTTTTCACAATGGACCCACTATGGCCTACATATATCCACTCTACACACAAGGTAAGAAAACACACAAATACACCCATTACAACATTTGCTGTGCTTTGTCTACTACTGATGACGTCTCAGACGACGTCACATTCATGTCACTTGAGCAATCAAATCAGCTATCATAAGGAAAATTCTATACAAGAAATCGCCTCGGAATATCGGTAGTAATCATTACTGGAAAGAGCTCACTGGTCCACATTAAGAGCTCACTGGTCCACATTAAGAGCTCACTGGTCCACATTAAGAGCTCACTGGTCCACATTAAGAGCTCACTGGTCCACATTAAGAGCTCACTGGTCCACATTAAGAGCTCACTGGTCCGCATTAAGGGCTCACTGGTCCGCATTAAGAGCTCACTGGTCCGCATTAATCCGAAGATTTATGAAAGAAACTAGCTTGTGTAAAACTATCATATCTTATTGTATAGTCGCTTTTAATACGAAGAATTAATTTGATTATGCCGAACATATTCTTGTTAGCGGCTTGCTTGAAAAGTGAGTGAGTGAGTCGTTTTCAATAATTTTCAGTGATATCACGACGGTCGCTACATGTGCCAGAACACGGGACTGCCCACAGTTAGTATTATCCTGGACACCGATCAGCCCAACCAGTACATCATCCAGGGCTGGCTTAAAGATTTGACGCTTGTACAATGTTTTGTACTACATGAATAACTGTTTGTTAGCCATGGAACAAGATATATATTGAAGTTGAGTTGGATAAAATCGTTTAGTAGGACAATCACTTCTCATTTAAACAGAGTCAAGTCTAAAAGTCCTAGGTATATCGTATTGCTCATACTTCGAGCAGACATAGCAATATTAATTGTCGACCATGTCCATATTATGTACATTGCGATGTTAAGGGCCGTCATGTCGACCCTTAAGATCAAAATGCGGCGTTAAGGGTCGATCATGTCGATATTTTGTCCATTGGGATGTTAAGGGTCGATCATGTCGATATTTTGTCCATTGGGATGTTAAGGGTCGACATGTCGATCCTTAATGTTGCATTGCGATGTTAAGGACCGAAGCTATATTAAGGGCTTCTACAGAGCCTGTATACTGCAATCAAAGTGTCAACGTAGACAATTCTTATAATAGATCACAAGGCAATAATAGTACAATGCATTTGAAGTAGCATATTGAGAATGAAAACACAGCATGTTTATCCACACAGTTACATATAGCTGTCCGACTAAGTAGAACAGTTCAAAATTGTGATTCTGCTGAGTGCTGACGCTGAATAGTGACGTGACTAAGAGTTATTTTATTATAGATATACATAATTGTATGGTTATTGGGTCCGAAAGAAAGATAAATTAGGGGCCTACTGACCATGTCAATGTTTAAGTACGAGATTGATAGGAGGTATCTCCGTAGAATCTAAGGTCAATGTCATTAAAGGTTTTTCCGTGTCCCGAGGTTTGCAGCACTTGCCCAAGCACATCTCTCCGAATCGTACGTTTTCGGAAATTATTGTTGAATGGCTTCATCTACCAACTTAACTGAATAGCCTTTTCGTCGAAGTCGTTTACGCTCGCTTTGGCTAGATAATTCTCTGGCTCCGTTCTGTGGGCTTTTCTTTAAACTTTCTCTGTGTTGCCTCGAATATGACCGTCACAACCGAAATTCGGAGAGTTACGTAACCAATGACGCTACTCCATGTAATTGCCAACTGGCGATTTTGAACCAATGGAATTGCATAAAATCAATTTCTTCTGACCAAATCTTCCCATGCCTAGTGTCCTTATTTAGTATGCGTTTAGGTTATATTAGTGAGGTGGCTTAGCAAAAAGATCGGGACACGCTGGACCAAAGCACCAAACTTGGCACATCCATCACTTGAGGCATACAAAACAATATCAGAAGGGGTGCCCATTACTTTGGATCGTGTGACGCCCTCTGGCATCCAAAAGGGCATCTAAGGGGGAATATTATCAATGTAAAAATAGATAGCTTACCAATAGCTTCATTATTTTCGTTATCCTTGAGGCTAAGAAGCTCAAACTTGCAACACTATATCTTTGATTCCAGTGCTACCAGAAAATGTAACAAAATTCAAGATGGTCTCTATGGTGATGTCACAGTGACGTCATATTATAAACATAAGCCATTTTATTGATGATTTGTCGGATCGAATTTTCAAACTTTTTACTTGTGCATTTTTTTCGCCTAAATTGCCTTGTAAATTAGTAAATGATCATCTGATGTGATATAAGATATTATTGGACACTTTTACGTAGAAAAATACACCAATTTTGAAGAAAATACTCCAAACACAAAATTTTCAAGCTGCACCACCGTGTCGTCAAATTTGAATTTACCCATGATGCTCTTTTCCAAGAATGAAATGGAGCTAATTTGATTTGTTATAAAGACACAAAGTGCTAGCTCTAAGCAGTTGCGAGCACCATAGAAAAGTTCGTTGGGAGGGTGGAGCGGAATCCACCAATAACAATTGAACACAGGATCCTCCCTATTCAGTATCATATTTCTTACGGTGTACATGCGTAATCGGCATATAATTAGAGTATTGCACGGGTGCTGAACCTGCACATGTAAATGTAACTTGGCACTCAGTGGAATATATTAGATGTAGTTTTAGACCCCTTCCCCCAATCTGTCTCTGAACCTGAAATCGTCCTAAGCACTCCCAATCATGTCCATGGCGATGCACGTGTTATTTTAATGTTAATTTTATGTTCCTGTCCCTCAATGGGCGTTAAATGCACTTGCCGATCCCTTTCCTATGTCTATTCACTCTCTCAGATCCCTTTAGCTATCCTGAAAATGTTTGACAGCCTATTGACTAAAAAAAAGATTGCGGAACCCTATTTTCACCCTTGGTAATCTCACAGTCATTCTGACAGTCGCATGAACATTCGACCAAAGCTGTGGCCATTCAATCGCAATATATAGACCAGTGCTATAACATGTAAATTGCATGTTGCATGTTCCCGGTCCCCATTGGGTGTTAAATGCCCTTTTGGTTTCAGAAAATCATGGCCACCATCTTGGATTTTGTGACATTTTATGGTAGCTCTTGAACCAGTGATACAGTGTGGCAAGTTTCGGCTTCCAAGCCTGAAGGATAATAAAAATAACGAAGCCGTTGGGAGACTATTCTTTGAATAACAATATTGCCCCTCAATGCCCTTTTGGGGACCAGAGGGCATCACAGGGCCCAGAGCAACGGGCACCCCTTCTGATATTGTTCTATATGTCTCAAGTGATGGGTGTGCCAAGTTTGATGCTTTGGTCCAGCGTGTCACGATCTTCCCAAAATATGGCCCTAAGCCACCTCACTATATAGAAGCTCCGGATGTAAGGCTCATCACATAGGAACCGGTTAATACTCGATAGCTATAGTTCGTGTCCAAGGTTGAACCATCGTTGTTGACACACGTTGGCACTGACAGTCCACCGTGGAAGAAACAACAACGGATGGTAAATAGAAACACATGATTACACCTGCGAAATCTGCTCTGCCAATTATTCCTGCACAATTGAATACTTCCAAGAATACTAATTTTGCAGAAAAATCATTTTGCACATTCCCCACCCTTTATCCAGAATAATGTAGAGACGTTACTCAGGCACTATCTGTTCGGACTAACTGTTTAAGACAGTAGCAGTAGAGCTGTTGGACTCTCAACAGTAGCGATCAAGGTGCCAACCTAACACCTCGTGTATTGGATTGGAAGGTAAAGGACCCCTTGCATTAGTACACAATTTAGTCGCTCTGTAGGGTCACTTGAATGTTGAAAACGTTTTAATCGCAGAAATTGCTCAAACTTATATGAACTAATAGGCTACATACTATTATGTCATCCTGCGAAAACTTGGCTGCATATCATTCGCATGATTTTAATAATAAGCATGCAATCTGGGGTTTCTGTGAATAACAACTGCGTAGATCTGCGGTCGTTCTGGTTGTAAATGGCAATTGCGATGCTCAATGGCGCTCGGAGGACATCCAGGAGAACATCATCCGAACGCATGGCACGATCATACGTAGAAACTTCTGCTCGTAATGTAAAGTGAAACGTGAAATGCCCTTAGCAAGCTAAGATGAAAGTGAAACGTGAAATGCCCTTAGCAAGCTAAGATGCCAGGAGAAAGGTGGACAGAATGTGGGTAGGGTCGCCACAGAACTCCGTGTAATGGAGACCATTGACCTGATTCTTGGGAATAAACCCCTAATTTACTCAACTCTCTTGAGGTTTTTTCCCCATTACTTGTTCGGTTTCATTATGTCATATAAAACGTCGAGTATTCAACCTGCGGGCTTTAAGACATCGGTAGTTTATACTGTAAAAGCTCGCGATAAGCGCACTTTGCCTCGAAAATCTCGCGTCTAAATCTTCGAGGCGTTGACTTGGTCAATTATTCACAAGTAACTCTGATACCAAATCCTCGTCTTCAATCTCCTTGACAAGTCTTGAAGCAATAACACAGTTGATTTCGAGAGTGGATCGGTTGGCTGATGACCGACTTCTTCTTGTTTGCCCGTTCTAATGAATTGACAACGAAACCAAATTATGGATAAGGGTGTCTCAATAATTTCCGTAAAGTCCCATATTTCAACATCGAACTGAGTGTATATTATGTACTTTATCTTAATATCAACGTTTGTCACCGGCGTTATGACCAGCTATTAACGTGTGCCATCTGAATTAATTATCGAATCATCACTTATTGTGAATCCAAAATTACCACAGTTGTGTCTTCCACACATTACGCTTACGTGTATGAGCGTCTGTGAACGCGTGCTTCTACAAATTGCACACATGCGTATTTCGTCCGAAAGCCTGTCCATTCGAAGTAGTCGTCTACTTTGAAGCTTGTCCAAACGGTTAGCTCCGCATGAATTTTTTTTATTATTATTTCATTTTTCAATGTGTATATAACAAAATGAACAAAATGTCTAACCCTTACTACAGGATATGGGTATTTATCACGCTTGCAATAACAATGAATTGTTTTCCATATAAAACTCATCTTAAGTTGTTTCATGTAGCGGGGCTGAATTGCATAGTGTGATGTATTGGCGGACAAAGGTCAACAACACCGTAACACCGTTTTACAGGTGTGTGCCATTTAACGAAGGCAATTTCATTGGGGATGCATGGGATATAATGCGCGCATGTTATCAGTTAATACGACATCAATGATCTTTGTCCGCTTGAACACTACATTATGACGTCACATGAAACTATTACTATGGAGTTTTATATGAAGAGAATTACAACGTTATTTCAAGCGTAATATATCGTCAATATCATGGGGTAATGGTGGTCAATTTGTAGAGTTCAGTTTGCTAAACACGCTGCGAAAAAGGAAAGTAATGCGAAGCTAACTGCTGATACTTGGCAAGCTCAAAAAGTAGACGACTAGTTAGAATGGTCAGATTAGTTGACTGTACCGATTCCAGTAAACTATAGCTAACTCAAAAGTATTTTCCCTCTTCTCCCAAGAGAGATCAGGTATTTCGTAGACCATCAATCATAGTAGATCCAATTACATTTCCCTTCGATCTCATAGTAATTACACTGTTCTGTGACCAATGAAAAGTTTCTTTGATAGTTCAGTGAATTACTAATGTCAATAACGTTACTGAATTGAGTAACCAGATTGGTACTTCGAATGTTTCGTTACTAGAAACAACACAGTGCTCTAACCGAGCTGTTGTATATTGTTGTTTGTGTTTAATTACCTCGTGATTGCTTATTTCCATGATGTTTTAATGCTGGTGTTGTTTATTATGATCTGAATGTGTAAAGTTTGCGTTCTTATTTTTTGCCATTACCTATCTTAATTCTCACACCAAACGATAAATTAGATGTATAGATTTTACAGTTTTCTTTGCTTGGCCTTGGAATTCGCCTAATTAATTCAATAAAAACAAATTTTGTGAAGTTTAACTGTGTTTTACGTATTTTGGTTGAATATTTCCGGTATCATTTTGGTAGTGTTATTTCAGAAATGATGATCCATTACACTTCATGGTCAATTAAAACAAATCTAGATAAATATTAATTGCAGCTCATAGGTCCTTGTTACCATTTTCAGTAGCAGCTATGTACCCGTTTGTTGAACACAGTCACACTCATCGAAAATTTGGACCCTGTGATGAATTTATTCTCGTGAACAAGAATGGTGTGTGTACAGGTGATCAATTTGTGTGATCCGAGTTTAATTTATAGGTGTAACGAATGTGGTCCACGGTTTTCAATTATGCCGGCAAGACATCATGAAATTCGTGTCGTCAAATCCCTATATGACTGACACTTACTTTTATCTAAAATATATTTCCAATTAGTCTTCAAGAATGTAATTCACCTCGCTTGGGGTTTGTCTGTGACATGGTGTTTATACTGTCCCTCGACTTGGTTGAGCGGAATTATATAGGCCTACATTGGATACAAAACGTCGCACCAGAGATCCTACACCCTGCACTCGTAGGACTATGTCTCGTCAATGTGAGATAGGATTACACAGTTTCCCTGCACTTTACCTCATCAATGCCATTATGTGAAGCTTGTAACTGCATCGAACTTTGTCCGTCTACCACATGTTCTATATTACTGTAGCAGAAAAAAAACGTTTATGGCCACAAACGGATGTGTAAGTCGATTACACTGGTGGCTGCTTTCATTGAAGGTCAAAATAGTGGCCATTTTCTGGGCCCTCGGGATTAAATTTTTTCTGGTAATGTTATCAAATAATGACCTAATCACACACGAAAGCCCCTTGATGGTGCACTTTACTACGATGCATTAACCTGACGAGGCAATGGTTTCAGTTCAATCAGCAGCCCCTGAATATGAGAGAACGATGTCATCAGAGCTTGGACATCACAAATCAGAGTGAGGAAAGCAAAGAATAATCAGAACTATTTATGTTTATTCAAATATTTTGATTCCTTCACTTAAAGTGAATCCGCGGTCTAAACCCACAGATAAAACCCCTCAGTGCTGAATTTGGTAGAAAACTTCGATAGCCTGAACAGACGGCTATGGTTAGCGGTAGGGAACACTCAAGGTCTAGGATTAAATCCATCTAGATCTAGGATTAAAGCGATTTAGACCTCGATGTGAGTCCACCAGTCAAATGACAACTTTAATTCCTCGATTCTAAACCGCAGAATAAATCGATTTAGACCTAGGCATTTGTGGGAATGAATTTATTTAATCTGGGGTCTTTATCCTTCCAGTCCGAGGAATAAATCGTTCAAGTCTTAGGCTTTAGTCCACCAATCAAAGTCCAGTTTTTAGTCCGATGGCGAAAACATCGGACTAGAAACTCGATTTTGATCGGTGGACAAAAACCTAGGAGTTGAACGTTTCAGACCTCGGACTAGAAGGATAAAGACCGCGGATTAAATAAAATTCCACAAAAGAACGCAGGGTTTTATTCCGCGGTTTAGAATCATTTAGGCCGATGAATTGAAGCAATAATTTGGCTGGTTTCTGTGTCCTACCGCCATGCAACCACAGACGGCCAGTTGGTACCTCTGCATGATAGTCAAAGTGTCGAACTAGGCAATACATTATTGGATCACAAGGCAACAAAACATATACAATGTATTTGATGGAGCATATCGAGGAACCATTCCCAGTTTCATCAATGTTTCATCTAGACGCCCGACAAAGGGGAAAAGTTCAGAATGATGATTAATCTGTTGAGTATTGATGCTGAATAGTGGAGAGACTATCCGTTATTTTTTTTATATATATATTCATGGTTATTGGGTCCCGAAGAAAAACAAACTATGGACCGACTGACCATTTCAAATGCATCTATTTCTAAATGCGTGCTTTTGCAGCAAATATAGTTGAACTGCTTCATCTACCTATATGATTAGATTGCCTTTGTGGCACTTCGTGATTTTTGATAATTAAACACTACCTAACATTTTACCATACCGGTATCTCCTAAACAACGAATCATTGAGAGCTGACACTCCGTGAATTTGTAGTTTATCATATTGGTGTCAGTTTGAGGCTATTTGCATAACCCCGACTAGAAAATAATGGGTGAAGTGGCGGCCATCGATTTCCCTATTACAGAAAAGCGACGTTTTCGTAATTTTTCTTCGCAATTCTCGCTGTTCTTGAAGGAAAAGTTGGAAAAATATATTTTATTTCACATCAGATTATTATTTACTAATTTATCATGCAGTTTTTGCGAAAAAAGCACATAATTGAAAAAATCGATAAATCGACCAAAAATGCCTTTTTTTAAAATGCCGTCATCAAAGCGGCCATATTGGATTTTTTCTACCCCCTAGCCCCCTAGCCGAAGGGATAATAAAAATATACACCTCCCCCCCCCCCCCACCCCTCAAGCCCAGGACAGGTCTCAAAAAGCCCAGGCCAGGTAGGGTTATAGGGTTAAAGGGATTTTGTATCGAGGACGTGAAAGTTACTCTGTACGATGAACACAGTTTAGAGAACTTATTCAATCACTGTCGGATCGGACTAACTATTTTGGACAGTGGCAGTAGAACCCTTGGACTTTAATTTTTTTAGATCAAGGTGCCAAAATACAGAAAATCATTTCGTATTGCACTGCAAGGCAAATTCAAATGAGCGCATCTGAGGTTTCTTTGATTAACAACAGCGGGTTCAGGTCATTTGGGTTATAAATGGCGGTTTCTAGGCTCAATGGCTCTCGGAGGTCATCCAGGAGCAATGTCCGATGGTGAATACGGTCTCCAAAGAATTCCGGGTAATGGAGACCATCAAACTGATGACAAGGGGATCTCCGGAATGAACCTCTAATTTACTCAACTCTCATGAGGATTTTTTCCCATTACTTCTTCGGTTTCATTAGGTCATATACGACGAAGGCGATTCGACCTACTGGCCATACTGGCATTGGTATTATATACCGGAAAAGCTCGCGATAAGCGTACTTTATCCCGAAAAGATCTCGTCTATATCCTAGAGACATTGCTTTGGTCAATTATTTACAAGTAACTCCGTCACCAAATTCACGCCTTCCGCTAGGCTCCTTGAAAAGTCTTGAAGCGATAAGACTATTGATTTCGAAAGTCATCGTCTGTTCTAACTGAAAACGAAACCAAAATAAAGGACAAAGGTGGCGCGATAATCGTCCAGAATAACTGCAAAATGCTGAGTCCTTTATTTCTTTGCCATACATACTAAAACAGTATGGACATGCCCAGTCAGGGACACCAATTCACCATATTATGTAATTCATTTGTATTTCAACCGTCTGCCACCAGCCTGTATTGCCTGCCATTATAATGTGTGTCGTTTCATTTAATAACTGTACTATCAAGTAATCTGGAGCCACAATGAAAACAGCTTGCTTCTACAAATTGCGCAATTTTGTATTTCGTTCTAGTTGACTGTACTGAACAGTACTCAAACGTATTTACCCTTTCTTCTCAAGAGAAATCATATTATAAACTTTTGGCAAGTTATTCGACGATGTTAGGGCCTGTTACGGAATAACCTGTGGGAATAATATTACTTATTCGAGTTTCCCCCGGGGTGTATGAAAAGTTATGGCACTCCCTGAAACTCATACACCCTGAGGCACCAGTTGAAGAGAGTATGAGTATCAGGGAGGGTGTATGAAAAGATATGACCCACCCAGAACTCATACGTCGCTCGGCATATCCCTCCCTGAAACGCATACACCCTGAGGCGCCAGTCGAAGGGTATATGAGTATCATGGAGGGTGCATGAAAAGTTATGACCCACCCTGAACTCATGCATGGTTCGGCATGACCCTCCCTGAAACTCATACGCCCTTGTTATCCCGTGTTGACGCGCTTATTCCATCATACGCCCTCGATAATCACTCATTAACATCAGACGAGTTACCTATTTGAGCTGATCCGCCATCTCAGCTCCCGAGCTAGCGTATCTAATTCTGCTTAAGCCAGTGCTAGGGGCCGTTAGGTTACTTCATAGTGTCCACATGAACAAGCGCAATAATTTTTACTCCGATTTAAGTTTGTTTCAGACTCAACCGGTGTTCCTAAATACAGGACAAATATAGGTCATTTTACCAAAATATAGGACAAACATAGGACAGATTTGGACCATTTGTCAAGTGTTACGAACTTCAAAACCGTACAGGGGTAGGATTGCTCTACATTATGTTGGCCCGTTTCTGATAACTGATATTCTGATAAAAACATATATAATCAGCTCACCTTAAAGGATGCTAAACCAGAGAGCAGGACAACTTGATATGAAAACAAAAAACAACAAAGTACTCGCGAGGAGAGCAATTGATTTCATAATGTTATAACGATTTTCTTAAAAAAATATAGGACAATATAGGATAGAGCTAAAAATATAGGACAGATAGGACACAGTTGTGAAGCGAGGAACTCTCGTACATGGTTTGTAACTAGCCAGACGATTGGCCGATTATATCTGTTCCAGGCGAGAACGCACGAGTTTTCCGTCGTTCCAATGTTAAATTTATATATCCAATGTAACAGACCACCGTTACTGAAATTGGAGCTTCTTCCATAATTAATTCTTTGTCATTTTAAAAAAAGGCGCTGATAAATAAACGGCACATTGTTTACCCAAAACAAATCTACCAAATGTATTGTTTAGTATACTCCGAACAGCGATCGCTTAAAAGTGGAATCTGTGATGACGTCAGCTCTGTTTCTCACCGTGATTCCAAGCGTCAGATACTAACAATCGATACTCCCAACACTTATCGTTTGAACTAAAGTGTCTTTTTGTCTCAAACCCGGCAGAAGATATGTATTCGAGTGTCAATGAACGATCACATGCTTTTATCCGCTGCCGTATACTAATAAAGTTGGACATCTTTTTTTTCTAAATCCTTTGGAGAATGCTCATAAATAGTTAAAGCTGTGACTTGAGCTGGGAAGTCCCTGATGGTCTTCCGCTGGCTCATAAACATTTCCGTGAGCTTAGATAACAAACCGAGAAATCGATATGTGGAAGTCTTAACATATCACATCTATCCGCTTGACAATGACAGTCAAAGCGTAAGATTCATGGTGGTATAGCATGACGCGAGCAGCAATTGCATTTCATAATGACGTACGTGTTGTCCATGACAAGCACCTCTGAGAAACAAAAACAAAACAGATCCAACTGTTGTTACACTAGTATATTTTCATGCAGTGCACATAATTCATTCTAATATTAATCATAGTTCATGGGGCCAGTTACATGTAGGTCGGTCCGTACCATTCTGAGATACAAAACAGAACTACCACTATTGTATTATCACCAGAAGCATATCAACTAGAAGTGTGTACCATTACACTAGAATAGCCAGACGGCACTGGCACTCGTTTAACAGCCTACATGACTAGACTCTTGCACAGTCTCTACATATGAAAGACGAGATGTAGCGTCGATATACACTAATTAGTTACGTTTCATAGGCTGAGTATTTGTATTTCAACATCCGCTCATCTCCCGTGATGCAACCCTCGATTGTTGTCTTGAATCTGCGCGAACACGACACATACCAATCTTACTGCGCAACTACGTCACATCGCGTGTTATAAGCAGGAAGTGGTGGCCAATGGATTCTAGCTAGTCTAATCTAAGGTTACATACTTCTAGCAAAGGATGTGTGATGGTTACCCGAGAATAACTCCCTCTGACACTCGGGTCTGTGTATCGATTGTCCTGACCCTTTATGACGTAAAATGCACAGCCGACTTCGTGCTATTTTGTTACGTTATCTTTTAGAATAAACAGGTTTACTCGACAGTAACGTGTTGTAGGCCAGTCATACAGAATTATTCGTTTCTGTCCAAATTCCATTTTCTTCCTATTTTAAATAATAATAACGATTAGTTATTCCTCAATGTATTTTACATTATTTCTCAATTCTCTTTTAGTTAAATAATGTACGAATATGTGAAATCATACAGAATAGCATGATATTCTTGTTTCAAAAGTAACTTCATTTAACGAGATACGTAATTGCAATGTAGCAAATCGATCTTGACGTAGAATATCTTTCCTTAATACGTATTCTATACACGCCTGGCTGCTAAATTTGACACTCGCGTAGAAACTAAGAGACTGAGAACACATCAATACATCTACCGGTACTTGGATCGCAGATCTCATCTTTTCACTCGTCCATTGGCGCTGCCGACTGCCCAACTGATTTTAGTGACCAATTTGGCTCCATTTGCTTCTTCTGTTTGGGACTATTTGGAAGCGTTGTCCAGGAACGAATGAGATTCTGTCTGAAAGCCACACTCTCCCAAGAAAGCCTACCAATGGCATACTACTCCCTCATTGTTGACTCCAAATTCACTCCTACGTTTAGCCACTGTAACTGTGAACCAGATATTTTTCTGGTCCGGCCTGAACGCGTATTCTTGTGACATCACACTCACTTCGACCTAAATGGTACGTTACTCTCCATAGTGAGAATTATAATTATTCATATATAATGTAACGGGAACAGTTCAGAGAAATACACTTTCCCTCGTTTTTCTACCTGAGAAGTATTGCTAATGCAAGAAAATAACCCCAGTCATGAGTGTGCTACGATAAAGGTCGAGTTGTAGCAGAAAATGCAGTAATGTGTATACACAGTTATATCTATATTTTATTCACTCAATGTCACTCAAGATTGTTTCACGTAACATAGATAAATCCAAACCTGATATATTAGGCAAATCAGTTACAAAGTAAGAAGACAAAAGTTTTGATCCAAAATGTGACTCGAACTCCTAGCTCATAACTGGTCACCACTATGCTTTCGAAAGCGAGGAGCTTAACAACTGGACTACGACGTCTGCCTCAACGCATTTTTCACTTGCCAACATAAATACACGCGGAGCATATTTGTACAATCTTTAATTTTGTTGAAATATGACACCTCAAACCAGAATGATATTTCAACCGATTGTGACACTAGGCATTGTGATAATAATTCCACACAAATTGTTTTGGTTTGAGGTGTCATATTTTTTCTATAAAGGGGAATCCCCCCAGAAAATATCTCTAAAACTTCGAAAGAGTACATCCGACAGTTTTCAAACTTGAATAAAACCAGTTTAGAGCAATTGACCATCACCATTTCGCATGATATGAAACTTCAGCATTTTTACAGTACATAACAATCAGTTCCGGCCGTTTCATCAATTTCAATTGAAAATCCTGCTCAATACCGTTACACCCGAAGGAGTTACTCTCGGGTAACCATCACACATCCTTTACTTCTGGTATCACCTAGAGAAAAGCTAAAGTGAATGATCGACTTCTGGAAAGAGTAGCTGTTGTGGGAGGGGGGGGGGGGGGGGGGGTACGATGATTTGGCTTATGTCACACTCAAGGTTGTTTCACTCGTATGGTGACAGTTAGCGGTGTGGGGCTAGCGGTCACTAATCTGCGAATCACATATATACGTGGATAAAATACGAAATTTTCCAGTCCTGCTGAGAGGTCGGTCAGCTGATTGTTACGATATTGTTAACAAGCCGCTAATTTCATTTAACCCATGGGAAGTGGTTACTCTTACTGTCAGTCAGAAACGCCAAAGTTACGTGGATATAATATTCATAAATGATCCGGCAACTAGAGTCCTAACGAGCGGTATAAATGGTTGTCAGTGTTGCATATTTGATTATATATTCGAGTTGCTGTGTCAATAATTTATCATATTGTATCACATCTATCATATTTTCTTAATGTAAACCCTCGGTATGAACATGAACGATCATCGAAGCAGTGTCCTCAGGGAAAATTAGATAGATTAGGCGGCATTTACAGTGTTATATATATGGATTATTCATGTCCCTTCACGAAAACACTTGTCATTAATACTCTGTGATGTATATTAGCTGCTAATGAAAACATCCCGATAATAGATTCATCTCAACGATATGGACATTCTCAATCTAGCAGCCTCTGAAGGGGAGGGCGAGGCGTAGATGGGGAGGGGGAGGGCGAGACGTAGATGGGGGGAGGGCGAGACGTAGATGGGGGGGAGAGACGTAGATGGGGAGGGCGAGACGTAGATGGGGGGGAGGGCGAGACGTAGATGGGGGGGAGGGCGAGACGTAGATGGGGGGGGGAGGGCGAGACGTAGATGGGGGGGGAGGGTGAGACGTAGATGGGGGGGGGGGAGGGCGAGACGTAGATGGCTGCATCTTTATATACATCCGGGTTAAGCTCTACAAGAAAATGCAAAAAAAATCCATCTTATTTTATCGCCTATTTTACTTACCAATTTTCCGATTTTTAAAATGTTTTCCATCTTTTCTCCCAAGAACTAACTAATATGATAGAGAATAATTAGTTTTGGGCAAATAAATTACTTTCATGCCCTTTTAGGCAAGAAAAATGCGAAAAAATGGACGAAAAAGACCGAAACCTCGTGGCTGACAATTTTCATTCACCTTGGATTATGCAAATATAGTCCCAGACTGACGCCAATGAGATTCACGGAAATGTCGGAAAGTTTCAGCTACCTTTTTGTTTTCTTTCCGAAGCTTCAATGAAAGTTTGGTCATGCATCACCGCCATATAGAGTTTGGTCATGCATCACCGCCATATAGAGTTTGGTCATGCATCACCGCCATTTTGAGTTTGATCATACATCACCGCCATTTTGAGTTTGGTCATGCATCACCGCCATATAGAGTTTGGTCATACATCACCGCCATATAGAGTTTGGTCATACATCACCGCCATTTTGAGTTTGATCATACATCACCGCCATATAGAGTTTGGTCATACATCACCGCCATTTTGAGTTTGGTCATGCATCACCGCCATATAGAGTTTGGTCATACATCACCGCCATATAGAGTTTGGTCATACATCACCGCCATTTTGAGTTTGGTCATGCATCACCGCCATATAGAGTTTGGTCATACATCACCGCCATATAGAGTTTGCTCATGCATCACCGCCATATAGAGTTTGGTCATGCATCACCGCCAATTTGAGTTTGGTCTTACATCACCGCCATATAGAGTTTGGTCATACATCACCGCCATATAGAGTTTGGTCATACATCACCGCCATATAGAGTTTGGTCATGCATCACCGCCATATAGAGTTTGGTCATACATCACCGCCATATAGAGTTTGGTCATACATCACCGCCATATAGAGTTTGGTCATACATCACCGCCATATAGAGTTTGGTCATACATCACCGCCATATAGAGTTTGGTCATACATCACCGCCATATAGAGTTTGATCATGCATCACCGCCATATAGAGTTTGGTCATACATCACCGCCATATAGAGTTTGGTCATGCATCACCGCCATATAGAGTTTGGTCATAAATCACCGCCATTTTGAGTTTGGTCATACATCACCGCCATATAGAGTTTGGGCATACATCACCGTCATTTTGAGTTTGGTCATACATCACCGCCGCATAGAGTTTGGTCATTCATCACCGCCATATATAGTTTGGTCATGCATCACCGCCATATAGAGTTTGGTCATTCATCACCGCCATATATAATTATTTTCAATATTCTCTCTAGGACCATTCGTTTGGTGAAAAAAAATCAAATTCAAAGTGTTTGACAATCGTTTCTTCATGGGAAAGCATTTAGCCGAGACACACTTTCCAAGCATAGAAATTTTGCTTTCACTCTCAGGTAGCTTTCTTTTTACGAAAATGAATTTTCAAGCAGTTCTGTTGTATCTTGTAGTCTCGGTTTGATTGAGGCTGCTCATTTAGACATCATGTATGCTATTTTCAACAACGTATGTGCTTTCGAATGGCATGCATGTTCATTTAAACAGTAGGTATGTTCAGTTCAACAGCATGTATGTCCATTTGAATATCGCACTTATTTTCTCCGAAGTATGTTGCATGTTAATTTAACAGCATGAATGTTCATTTTAACAGCATGTATGTTAATTTAGGAGCATGTATGTTCGCTTTAACGACATGTATTTTCATTCTAACAGCACGTATGGTCATTAACAGCATGTATGTTCATTTTAACGGCATGTATGTCCACTTGAACCTTCGTGTATATTGATTAGAATATATACCACATACGAAAGTTGCGGCCTAGCTACTTGGTTTGTTCTGGGCTTTCCATTATTCATATCCCAATTCAGTGACTCCCTGCTCCCCGGGCTGTTATGCAATTAGCTTTCCAATAATTGTAACGTGACGACGCTTATTTCAACTAAGCGTCATGCTACCCTCATTTCAATTCAGACACCATTCTCGGGTAAATGTAATGCTCTAGTGGATTCTCTCTCTCGTCTTCAGGTGGCGGAATTCCGGCGACTTGCACCGGACGCACACCGAGATCCAGCTTCAATACCACCCCTACCCCCACCGAGTTGGTAATCCACCTTGAACAACTTGTTGGTATGGCCTTTGCTCCATCATCTGCTCCAAACTAGGTCGGTATTTTCAGGTCTTTGTGATAGATAATCAATGAGCTCCACAATTCCTATTTCTGTGGCAAATCTATCTCTAGTCGTTTTGTATCTCTCGTCAGAAAAGTACTTCTACCATTTCTTCTCAGATGTCAGCCATTATCTACATTCATAAAATGAAAAACTTTCTTTCTGATCCATAAACTGATAAGGGCTCACCGCATCACATCTCCATTTGGTGATTCGCGCTTACCTATCACGCACCGTATAATTGACTCATTACCCAACACAATCACGTCCCTTACCGACAGAGCCTTCAGTTATCCAGGGTAATAGGAACTGTGAGCACTCTCGTGTTCTGGCACATGTGAGCACCATCGTGATATGACTGAAACAAGGCTGAAACCGACGTTAAACCCTACTACTCAGTCAATCCCAGAGCCTTTTCAATGCTAAGTCCAACAGTAACCTCCTCCAAGTGAAACATATAACATATAAATTTTTCAGCAGAAACATACCAACAATTCATACAATACAAGCACTCACGGGGTCGGCCAGACCTGGCTACCATTTCAAGTACCGAATGCACTTATTGCGCTGTTCGTGCTTTGCAATCCCTTCTCCAATTTAGGGGAAATACGGCGGGTCCTTTATTCGCTTACCCGCCAAATCTTCAAAGGGCTTAACAATGTGCTTGCTCCTGCGGAATTTCCAGCTACTCAGTTTTCAGCTCACAGTTTTCGTATGGGTGCAGCGACTGAGGGTTTCTCTCAGGGGCTATCAGATGCTCAAATAAGACAGCTTGGGCGATGGAGATCGGACGCGTTTAAGACTTACAGAACACATACCTGTGTAAGTAAAGTTTAGTTCTTTGAAATCTCGGTACCATTGCCTTAACTCACCGTCTCACATTCCACATCCCGAGAGAGAGCACGTCTTATATCAGCCTCTGGAGAGGAATGCGGGCGGCTTCCCTCCGGAGGGTTACAGTCCCCTTTTTGGTCCGCAAAACGTCAAAATTGTATCGATCAATGAATAATACATATGGATAAGGGTCTGCATCCAACACGCCATTATTATACAGTGCACCTGCCTTCTCATTGCGAATACGTTAACTATTTATTCAATTGAATAGCCATTCAAGCTGTTGTGTTTCGGTGTGAAACCTTCATGTGGTTTTTTTTTCTTTGCTAGTCCTCTCTTGATGGAGTTTAGCGGGTTGCGGGAGGCACCTTGAATGTCTAACGTCATATGAGGACTACCTACCTTTATCGAGAGAGTAGGGGATGTCTCCCCAGTTATCGTAAGTATGCTCGTTTTTTTAGGGTTATTGGCGTCATTTTATCATCGCCATCTATGTTTCTTCATCATTGGAAGACATGCACGGTAGGTTGCAGGAGGCCTCCTCCCTACCTCGGTCGACTACTGTTGCTGTGGAGCTGCCACTCTCCCTTAACCGCAGTGGTCGAGTGAAGGTGGCGGTTCATCCCCACTTCTGTCATTTGTCAGTCATAAATTTTTTCATTTCATTAACAAACTGTTACGAAAGTGGCCTTATTCGACCTTACATCAAGTTGTTGGTTGACTTAATCTTGTAGTCTTCCCTTCTAATCTAAGATCGCAAAGGAAGCCTGGGCACAAAATATATGTTCGGGTCAAGCTCTGCCGGAAATGGTCACTGCCTGCTTGCAAAAGATTAAAAAAAAAGAAACGAAAAAAACGGCGCAACATTAACGTGAAGAAAATGCACATTTCTGGGCACACTAATGGCCCCATGAATTCGCCATATTTTTATGCGCGCAGGATTACGCAAATGGGCTGGAATCATCCACGCTATTCTGCTCTTATATTTTGTCCCGGAGTTGCGACGAAAATGTGTTAGGGGCGAGACATTATGCCCCCTCCTCTCCACCCTCAATCAGGCAAGATCGAAGTTAACCAAAACAATTTTCACTCTCAACCCGGAAATTAAAATAATTTTGAATTGTTTTGCCTTTATTAACAAACGACAGGTGAATGTTTGACAAGGGAGACAATTCATATTGCTTCGTTTCACAGTTGATTGTGAAGGAATAGTTCACCAGTTTCTCGCGTTTTTACACACAGTTATCGCTCATTAGGTGCGATATACGTCGGGCAGTTTAGTACTATTACAGAGAGACTAATCCGTGCGGCTTAGCGCCATCGTTTTATGGAAATAGATAATGGTGACTGGCCGGAAAATCATAAGCAGAAGTCATACGCGCCTAGTCACCCCCCAAAATTTGAGATGGCTACCATTTCCCATAGAGCCTCTTCTCGTCATCTTCCACGTCTCACTTAACGCTACCCTTAGCTCAATGACTTTATTCTCCGTGTATTTCGCCCGATGTCAGCTTCCCCAAGCATCAAGTCACATGCCCGCTCCATTCAAACGATCCAATGAAATTATCATTATTCAAATATTTTGACCTGGGAATCTCAGACCTGAGACATGTCAATTTCACTTGAGCGCTTCGAGGCGCAAGACTGTGGGCTTCTACGCGAGACCAAACCGAAGTTGTGCGAATCAGCTATTTTATTTCTCACTCTGATGGAGCATGCTTCTTTGTTTTTCTTAGGGAAAATCATATTACAAACGGCCTAACATATTTGAAAAAAATTAAATCGGCGGCAGTTCACAGGAAAATTATATGCTTTTTTATTTTGTCATGGGGGCACTTCAAGGCCCACCAAGGGATCATTTCAATCGATCGCTTTCTGGAGGTGTGTCTTCGATTTATGAATGTGATTGCGCCGATGTCGGCTGTCACGGGACCAATCAGATGTGACCATTTGGGAAACGCCCTAATACACTCATATAACACCCGTTACCGCATGGCTAAGAGCAAAAGTTTCTACGTATGATCGTGCCATGCGTTCGGATGATGCTTCTCGTTGTAGGGAACCTATCGGGACCAGAATGACGATACTACCTTAATACACGCTATTAGGTAACCGCTGTTCCCTGTAATGCGTGGGTTTTAATTTATCGTTTTAAAACTGAACATTGAAACAATGAAACATTGATGAGATCTAAATTGATCACCGTTTCATGGAAAAGGCTTTCACGGTAATTACTTTTCATTTACCGTAACGGAGGTAAACGTCTTTCAATACAGGCACACTTAACTTGTCAGGCCGTATAATTCTTGATTCGTCGTAAAGCTTTTATAGTGCTACTTTGAGTGATTACATTAGCAACATGACCCTCATTTCTTAGAGCACGGGTATTTATGAAATATGTTTGTCGAAGGGTTTATAAATTATACAGACCGATATATACCCGGATAAAATGAGGTACTATCCATTCTTCTATTTCCCGATGGACATTGACTATCTGCAGCCATACTCAGGTTTACATTAAGAAGATATGATAAATGTGCCGGTTTTCCAACACTATCTCGCTAGTGTCATTAAATATTTAACATCGAAAACAGCTGGAAAAGAAGTGCACAAAGCAATTACTCTGAAAAAGCAAACTACATATTCAGACCACGACAATGCCTTAGGTTACTCTGCTACATCAAAACCGCTTCCACAGTAACTGTACACCAATCAAGTTATGTTGGAACACTCTTGAAGCAAAACGCCAAGTGTTAATCCAGGGGCAGATAACCAAGTATCAGTACATTCCTTAGATTTGTTACCTCCCCTGCTTGTGCATACCGCATGGATATACAGGGGAGGTAACCAGTTCCAAAGCACTGCTACCGATCTCGAATGTAGCAAACCATGAGAACAATCGAGCAATTATTCAAGTATAGGCCTAAAGCTAATGACAATCTATTCCTTGTTTCCCTTCAGCATGTTTTTCAAAAGTAATGCGGGCGGAGTATTACTTTTCATTATTCAATAATCATTATTTAAAATAAACTCGGGCCGAGATCATTTTGCGGTCATGTTTGGAAACGTTTAAACAAACGAGTTACCTCTCCTGATGGGATTTTCCACGAGAGCGTACCATTTTCATAATTTTTTCCATTTCCATCGTCAGACTTGCTGTGTCTTTGAGGTTGTTGAACAAAATGAGGTTGGCTTAAACATTTGACTAATTTTATCATTCCAAGTATCGAAAGTACTTATTGCATTGTTCGTTCTTTTTGCAATCCTTTCTCCAATTTAGGGGAAATACAGCGGGTCCTATATTCGCTTGCCGGCCAAATCTGCCAATTACTCAACGAAAATTCACCAATGGGCTTAACAATGTCCTTGATCATGCGAGATTTCCACCAACCCAGTTTACAGCTCACAGTTTTCGTATGGGTGCAGCGACTTAGGCTTTTTCTCATGGGCTATCAGATGCTCAAATAAGACAGCTTGGGTGCTGAAGATCGGACGCGTTTAAGACCTATATCAGAACACACACTTGTGTAAGTAAAGTTTAGTTCTTCGAAATCCCGGTACCATCGCCTTAGCTCACCGTCTTACATTCAACATCCTAGAGAGAGAGCACGTCTTATATCAGCCTCTGGAGAGGAATGCGGGCGGCTTCCCTCTGGAGGGTTACAGTCCCCTTTCTGGTCCGTAAAACGTAGAAATTGTATCGATCAATGAATAATACATATGGATAGGGGTCTGCATCCAACACGCCATTATTATACAGTGTATCGGCCTTCTCCTTGTGAATACGTTAACTATTTATCCAATTGAATAGCCATTCGAGCTGTTGTGTTTGGGTGTGATGCCTTCAAGTTTGCTCATTTTTAAGGGTTTTTCTTCATTTTATCATCGCTATCTTTGTTTTTATCATTGAAAGACATGGACGGGTGGTTGCAGGAGGTCCCCTCCCTTTCTCGATCTACTACTGTTGCTGTGGGACTACCACTCTCCCTTAACCGCAGTGGTCGAGTGAAGGTGGCGGTTCAGCCCCACTTCTGTCATTTGTCAGTCATAAATTTATTCGGACTTAATTCATACATAGCAAAGTACAAATTACACTAACTAACATTTCATTAACAAACTGTCACGAAAGTGGCCTTAGTCGACCTTACATCAAGTTGTTGGTTGATTTAATCGTGTAGTCTTCCCTTCTAATCTAAGATTGCAAAGGAAGCCCGAGCACAAAATATATGTTCGGGTCAAGCTCTACCGGAAATTGTCACTGCCTGCATGCAAAAGTTAAAAAAAAATAATAACAAAAAATAATACAAAAACAACGGCGCAACATTAACGTGAAAAAAATGCACATTTCCGGGTACACTCATGACCCAATGAATTCGCCCATGATATTTTTATCATGCATAGGATTACGCAAATGGGCTGGAATCATCCCAGTATATGACTCGCTATTCTGCTCTTATATTTTGTCCCGGAGTTGCGACGAAAATGTGTTATGTCCCCTCCTCCCCACCCTCAAGCAGGGAAGATCGATTATGGCAATACTACCATTCATGGGCGAAGTTAATCAAAAATTTATTCACTCCCAACCCAGAAATTAATATAATTTTGAGCTGTTTTGTCTTTGTTAATAAACGACAGGTAAACCTTTGACAAGGGAGACAACTCATATTGCTTCATTTCACAGTTGATTGTGAAGAAATAGTTCACCAGTTTCTCGCGTTTTTACACACAGTGATCGCTCATTAGATGCCATATACATGGGGCAGTTTAGTACTATGACCGAGAGACTAATCCATGAAGCTTAGCACCATGTTTTGATGGAAACAGATAATGGTGACTGGCCGGAAAGTCATAAGCAGAAATCATACGCGCCTATTCACCCCACAAAGTTTGGGACGCCTACCATTTCCCATAGAGCATCTTCTCGCAGTAGGGAACCTCTCGGGAGTAGAATGGCGATACTACCTTACAATAAAGAAAGATCACACACGCCATTATGTAACCGCTGTTTCGTGTAATGCGTGGGTAGTAATTTATCGTTTTAACCCTATCTGGCTTGGGCTTTTTGGGACCTGTCCTGGCCCTTGGGATTCGAAATGGCCCCCCTAATTATTTTTCTTACCCCTTGAGCTAGGGATCTGAAACTTACCACACTATACCCTTGGATCAAGCCCTACCAGAAAATGTAAACAAATCCAAGATGGCCGCTTTGATGACGTCACAGTGACGTCATTTTCAAAAACGGCTTTTTTGGTCGATTTGGCGGTCAGATTTTCCGAAATTTTTATTTATGCAATTTCTCAGCAAAAACTGCATGATAAATTAGTAAGTATTAATGTGATGTGAAATAAAATAGTTTTTTGCCCACTTTTCATCGCGGAAAGGCAGAAATTTTGAAGAAATATGACAAAAACATCACTTTTCTGGTACCCCACGTGGCCGCCATCTTGAATTTACCCATGATCCTTTGTTCGGGGGTTATGCAAATAAGCTCAAAATGACCCCAATATGATGAACTATAAAGTCACGGAGTTTCAGCTCTCCATTTTATGTTGTTCCGGAGATAGCGCAGAAAGTTTGGTAGGAAGGGATCATTTTGCTCCCCCCCCCCCCCCAGGCCAGATAGGATTAAAACTAAACATTGAAACAATGAAAACATTGCTGAGATCTAAATTGATCACCGTTTCATGGAAAAGGCTTTCACGGTAATTACTTTTCATTTACCGTAACGAGAATAAACATCCTTCAATACAGGCACAATCAACTTGTCAGGCCGTATAATTCTTGATTCGTCGTAAATCTTTTATAATGGTTCTTTGAATGATTACATTAGCAACATGAATCTCATTTCTTAGAGCACGGGTATTTATGAAATATGTTTGTCGAAGGGTTTATAAATTATACAGACCGATATATACCCGGATAAAATGAGGTAATGCCCATTCCTCTTCTATATCCCGAGGGACATTGACTATCTGTAGCCATACTCAAGTTTACATTAAGAAGATATGATAAATGTGCCGGTTTTTCCAACACTGTCTCTCTAGTGTCATTAAATATTCAACATCGAACTCGAAAAGACAAGGCAATTACTCTGAAAAGCAAAATGCATATTCAGACCAAGATCATGCCTTAGGGTACTCTGCTACATCAAAACCGCTTCCCTAGTAACTGTACACTAATCAAGTACTGTTGGAACGCTTGAAGCAAAATGCCAAGTGTTAATCCAGGGACAGATAACCATGTAACAGTACGTTTCTTAGACTTGTTACCTCCCCTGTATGTGCATACCGCATGCGCATTCGCCACGTGACACGGTCTCGGATAATGTAGGACATCGTCCCGTACTGCTAGGAATCCATATTGGCATCCATGTTGAAAGCACAGTATCACGCCGAAACTCCGAACAGCGCACGTCAGCTGTATGACTTCCGTTACCATGGAGATCAGCTCGAGAAGAAAAACCAGGAGAAACACCTCAAATTAGAAGAGATCCTTCTCGGGTAGAATCAAGGGAATATCCATTTCATTTTTTATATATTTATTGGTCTCCTGATAAGTGAGAAATACAGCGAGGACTGTGTGAGCTGAAATACATCCTATAGCATGCGATCCACATGCTATAGGATGTGTTTCCGTTCACATATCCAAATCCAAACTGATCTCCATGGTAACGGAGCTGACATGCGCTGGTTTGATTTTCGGCCTGATACTTTGCTTTCTACATGTATGCCAATATGGATTCCTAGCAGTGCGTGTCGAGGAACTAATGTCCTACATCATCCAGGTTAGGGAAATCCCGCTCTCTAAAATGGAGGTAAAAAGTGTCGCTTTCGCGCAATAAATCAGTTCACATAATGAATTCAGCAAAATCCTCTTGAGGTGCATACAGACATATCTATCCGCATTAAATGGTAGTGAAAAAGTAAATTGTCATCTATATCAAATTTGCATAATAATAGGTGAAACATCCTTCGCGCTGTTTAAACAACATTGGCTGGTTCTTCACATGGCAAATTAATTCTATGACATGGAACAATAGATAAATCAATGCGCCTGAAATTTTGATGCATTGTTTAAGAAGGAATCAAAAGTTATTGAGGAAAAACAACCTTTTTTCCTCCATTTTAGAGAGCGGTATCGCCCTAACCTGTTATCCGAGACCGTGCCGAGTGACCGCATGAACATCCTGGGGAGGTAACCAGTTCCTCAGCTCTGCCACAAATCTCGAATGTAGCAAACCATGAGCATTTTGTTGGCAAATGATACGTCTAACAATCGAGCACTTAATTATTCAAGTATAGGCCCAACCATTAAATTTATATAAATGATATCTGATAATGGGCATATAGGCTTTTTTGTGTGTTGTTAAGCCCTGGACACACCACTGGGCATTTATTACAGTATTTGTGCCATGATTTTACATAGACTCATCCTTACAATCACCCACATGGCGAGGGGTAACAGGGTTAAAAATACACACAAAAATACACACAAGAAAAATAATTCTATGTTAACTCTACGTATCAGAGATAGGCGATACTAAGATACAAGCTATCTGGAATCCTATTTTCGAACTATAGCAACTGTACCATGGAAACGGCCGACATTCACTGCAGACGATCTGATGACAAAGTCCGAGTCTGGGGGACGCGGTTTCGACTCCCAATCCAAACCCCCTAACCACTCATACAACACGAAACGTTATCCTGTGAACACTTGGATATTATAATTGGTTACGGACTAAAATTTGAGAAGAAAACAAGGATATTATTCCTACGAAGTAGGCTACCATCTACAAATTGCCCGGTATAGTCAGTCAGTGAGTCCATCCGAATCCTTTCGTCGGCAAAATAAGGAGAACCGTTGACATTAGAACCTTGATTTTTTGCATGAAGGTGCATTAGGGGACTGTTACCAGCTAGTTCTGAGCTGGCCTACTTTTGATGGAAAGTGCCCATCTTAATATAGGCAGGATTTCAACTTGGGGCGGGGAGATTTCGAAGAGTTCAGTGCGTGTCGGAGTCCTAATGCCTATACTTCGTAGGTCCTGTGACGTTAGTCACACTGCCATGTATTTAGTTATTGAATACAATTTTAAGATCATCTTTTGCATTTCATCTTTCACTTCAAGCAATATAGTTGAGTGTATGTGAGGGGAAGGGGGCAAATTTCAGTTTGATTTACATTATATTTGAATGGAAGCAAACGTTCTGCCAGGAAGGGAGATTAACTTCCTCTTCAAGGTTTAAGTATTCAAAGATTGATTTGCTCATTCGGCAAATCGATTCATCTTCGGACATTGGTTGCTGGGTGCAGTGAAGTTAAGGACCTACATAATGTTGCTTCCTGGTTGGGGACCAAAATATGCCTTTTCCTCCGTTTTTATTCTTGGAAAGTTATAAAGCCTGTTGTGTTGATTCGGTGGCCGGATGATCGTCACGGGCTACGTAAATGAACCGTTATCGGATTTAGTCGTCATTACGGTCTCTTCCGGATTTTCCCGATTCCAATCAGTCCATCTCATCAGGGATATTCTTTATAAAAGGAAACGGATTCAATTAAGGCTGATTGGAGCGGTGTCAAAGTCACTACCGGTTACTTTGTATTATCGCCATTGTAAATCTGGACGATGACCGTCAAACGATCGATAGGTTATTCACAGGTCATATCGACAAGGGGTTGTATTTCTCAATTCGAACATATTACTTTATCCATGTATGTGTGATGAAATCTTCGCCGCTATCTTGTCAACATACGCACCAATCAACAGTGCTGAGAATCAAACGGTAATACCTTAAATTAAATCTCGCATCGCTTAGCTGATTATAGCAAACCCGGAAACCCAGCGCTCTTGAGAAATTCTATGATTTCCACGAACATATGTTATATGTATTACCTTATTATTTATTAATAATCATAATTATGCGTTATTTACTTGTTTATTTGTTACCAATTTGTCAACATCTAGAGTGGGAAGACAAAATGATTACTAGAACTGCAATGTAGGTAAACCAAGATGGTACATCAGGGAAATACCATCTATATGTGACGCTATCTAATATTCGTCTTGCCGATATTCTACGAGATTCCCTAATAAGCAAATGACAATAAACAATTTGACATTGATTGGCGTTTAGCTCACGGAGACGAACAACTTATCGGCGGTCGGTCTTTCGATATTTTCCACCGGCGGACAAAAGCAGACTTTCCGGCGATAGTAAGTCCTTTGAAGTATACACACGATGTCTAGACTCCTGATTCCTTATTTGAATACTGTTTTGCGTTTCCTGTACGTACTCCTGTTTGTAATTACAAGGGGCGTATATTTGAAATTATTTTGCCCAGCTAGCCACCTGATTGGCTACATGTAGTTTGAAATTCGCACGGGATTCTTTTGGCGTCAATGTCAGATATAATGTTCCGTGATCTGAGTTTACTGAGATTGACTACAACTGCAGCCGTAACTGTTCCTATCAATGGATTAGTCACACATGCATGCCGTTCATTTATTTTTGTTCAGTACAACCCGTACCGTACAAATTGTCATCATCTTGCTCCTTACCTGTTATTTTCTGGAAGTTAACTCATTCTGCTCCACGATTTTCAGAGCGACCACCACCTCCCACATAATATGATGTCTACCGTAATATTAGGGAGGTGGGGTCGTGTGCAGCTATTCATCAGCGTTAAAAACGTTAATAAAAGCGGCAACCGTGGAGGAGAAGAAGTCAGCTTCCAGAAACAACCGTAGTGGAGCGGTTTGGACATCATTTTAAAATTGTATCCCGCCCCAGAGTAGAACAAGGCAAAACTTGTTTCATTTGATAGACTAATATATACTGATCACGAATATTGATGTTGGAGTGACCGGTGCATGGATGAGGGTGACCAATATAATTTTTAGCCTTGTGTTCATGGTGACCATGGTAGCAATGGAAAATATAAAATAGGGTGGTACACATCATTCCCGATCAAATTGATTCCATTCCAGCTGCCACGTCCTCTAAGAAGACTCCTAAATGATAAGTTATCCAATCGAAATCTATGCAGCAAATAATCCAATCGGAATCACCATAAGCCATTCAATCGGAGACCAACTAGAATTTTTTCTAATCCAACTTTAACCAATCGGAATCTAGGTCGGCAGGTCATCGAAAGCCAGCTATATTCAGAAATTCACAGTCCAGTCATAATCGAGTATACACGACAAACTTTCCTTGACAATTTTACAATGTTCGACGTAAACTGGTCCGCGTGCATTGCGAAATAATTTCCTCCGGCCCCAAAAAATAGCAATAGCCAGGATGTCTAAGGAAAAAGCTACGCAAGCACAACGCAAAGTCAATGGCTTCCCTGAACACGTGACGTGAACTGGTTAAAGAATGTGTGATGGTTACCCGAGAATAACTCCCTCGGACGTGACGGTAGTGAACATGATTTTCGTTTGAAAGTGAAACGGGTGAAAGTTATTGTTATGTGCTGTAACAATGCTGAAGTTTCATATCATGCGAAATGGTGATTGTCAATTGCTCTAAACTGGATTTATTCAAGTTTGAAAACGGTCGAATGTGCTCTTTCGACATTTTAGGGACATTTTCTGAAGGGATTTCCCTTCATATATAAAATATGACACCTCAAACCAAAACAATTTGTGTGTATTTATTATCACAATGGTTAGTGTTACAATCGGTTGAAATATCATTCTGGTTTGAGGTGTCATATTTCATCAAAATTAAAATTTGTGCAAATGCTTCGCTTGTATTCTACCAGAAACGTTATGTGAGCAAGTAAAAAATGTTTTTCAAGTAGACGTCGTCGTAGTCCAGTTGTTAGGCTGCTCGCTTTCAAGAACAGTGTGGTGACCAGTTTGTTGAGCTATTAGTTCGATTCACATTTGGATCAGAAAAATTTTCTTCCTATTTTCTTAGTCTTTCTTTCTAATATTTAACATTTGGATTTATTTATGTTATGTGAAACAATCTTCAGTGATATTCAGTTAATAAAATATAGATATAACTGTGTATACACAGTTTTGCATTCAGTACTACAACTCGACCCTTATTGCAGCACACTCATAACATGTCCAAGTCACCGTGACTGAATGGGTTTAGTGTCATGGGTCAGCAATACTTCCCATGTATAAAAAACGAGGGAAACTTCATGTGTATTTTCCTGAACTGTTCTCGTTATATTTAAGAATCATTATAGTTCTCACTATGAACAGTAATGTACCATTCAACAAGTCGAAGTGTGAGTGTTGTCACAAGAATACGCGTTCAGGCCAGACCAGAAAAATATCTGGTTCACAGTTAGAGTGGGTAAAACGCAGGAGTGACTTTGAAGTCAACACTGAGGGACTATTATGCCCTCAATGTAGGGCTATATACTATGTAGATATGAAATCTGCGAACGATGATACCATCGAAGCGCCTACAGCCGTAGCCGATGATGACCAGCCCGAGGCGGGGTCAAGTTCCCGTTGTGTCATACTACCAGATATTTTACGGCAAGTTCGATTTGCAGCATTACAGTGACGTAGCTCGTTAAAAGAAGTTACTTTTGAAACAGCAATAATTTCACATAATCAGAAATTATTTAACTAAAAGACGGTTGCGAGTTAATATATGATACATTGAGTAATAACTAATCCTTTTGTATTGTTTGAAAATGTGATAAAAATGGAATTTCGACCGAAGCGAATAATTCTGTACGACTGGCCTACAAAAACGTTACTGTCGAGGAAACCTGTTCATTTAAAAATAGAACGTACCAAAATAGCACAGAGTCGACTGTGCATTTGACGTCATAAAGGGCAGCTGACCCGGCCTGGACAATAGATATACACACGCCAGTGTCCGAGGGAGTTATTCTCGGGTAACCATCACACATTCTTTGTGTGTGGTGGAGTCATATCGATACTGCTCAGACGGACAACCTCAGGAAAGCCTTTGGAATATCAAATCTGCGGATTACAACTACAAGGAGAAGAACAAATATACCATGATTGAGTTTTTTCACAATGCCCCGGGTTTTCATTGCAACACGCCATATAAATAGTAGTTCCGGTTGCGAAAGGCAGCGATACCATTCTTCACTCAAGTATAAACGGGTAGGACCGAGTGCTGTCAGCAAATAAAACTTATTACTCGTACACACGATCTAAGAACCACGACAACTGGAAAATATGGAGAAAATTGTAGTCAGTCGTTAACACGGCTACATGACAATTCGTCAAGGAAAATTTGGTCGTGTATCGTGCAGCGAAATTTTTTTCGGCGAAGAAATCGGAATACATCCAAGAGTCATTCAATCGCAATTCATCCAAAATCCATCCAATCGGATTCCAGACAGCAGATCATAAATTGGAATCCAATCCAATCTCAAACAGTATGTCACCCAATCTCAATCCAACTGCGAGTCATGCAAACGGAATGCCAAGGGGTTGGTGGGGGGGGGGGGGGGATACGAATTGTCCAAGCGGAATTCCAACTAAGAATTCAGAATCCGAGATAATAATTTAACCGAGCAAATTTCAGCCAATGCGTCCTCTAAGCAGAATCTCAAATTATTCAGTCGGACATAGCAAATGATCCATTCGAAATCGGAATCCCAATCCGGTAGTATTTCATCCAGTCAGAAACAAATCCAATAAGACATTCAAATATCATCGGTCTCTCATCCAATCGATGTCCAATTTCAATTAAACTCCAACCACGTGTCGTCCTATTTGAATCCCAGCGAGGTAGCAAGTCATCCAAGAAGAATCACAAGCGACGAAAACGAAACATTCAATCGAAATCCAACCATAATTCATCCAATCGGAGTCCAAACATAATTGTCCAACTACAAGTCACCTTCTCGGAATCCCAGTTAGTAGGTCATCGGTTTTCATCCAACTATAATTCATTCAGAAAATCGGAATCTAATCATAAGTAATTAAACCAAAATACCAGCCAAATCGGTATCCAACCAAGAGTCATTCATTCGGAATCCCTCCATAATTCATCCAATCGGAATTCTGACATCAGGACATTCAACCAGATTCCAACAATAAGTCATCCAAGCGGAATCCAACGACAATTCATCCAATCGGAATCCAGACAGCAGGTCATTTAATCGGATTTCAACGACAGTCATCCAACCGGAATCAAAGATATGTCATTTCAATCGGAATCCAGACAGCAAGTCATCTAATCGGAATTCAGACAGCAGGTCATCCAATCGAACTCCAGATAGTGGGGTGTTGACTCCATATAAAACATATGGAAACTCATCCCGACAAGTGCTCCAAACAAACATTCAAACTGTACATCATAACAGTCAATATCGCTTGTCTGATTTAGACATAAACAGTAAGTTGTCCAGTATTTAGCTCTTCATTATACGTCTCCTTGGTGTTTTATGAGGAAGTTCCACGCCGGTTCGACGCGTCTGATATAACGTATCAAAAAGAGAAAAAACATAACTGCCATGTAATACGGAAGAGCATTTTTTTTTGTCATTTACAATATGTCAACATTCTCTTGAATAAGCGTTCGTTATCTCCATTCACGTCTAGATTTGTCATTCTGATGACGCTATCTGCCAATACAAACTAACTATCTGGCTAATGGGTTTTCACAGTAAAACAAGATCATGCAATTTTAAAATTTCATACATGTAATTTATAGTCCATGCGGCTAAAGAAGACAAACCTATAACTCGGTAAATGGCATGTGTAATGTAAGTTTACCCTTTGATTTATTGCTATTTGCGGCAACAGGCCCACAGGGAGCGGCCATGATGTACTTTTGGCGTCATTTCCCGGTTATTTATCACTGGTAATCCTTTACAAAATCTAAAAGGTTTTTATTTTGAAGTTTTATTAGGATCGATATACATCAGATGCTCTGCCGATTCTTAAGACGATAACCTTTCAGTCCTTTCTCGGGGGAACTGTTTTCTCCCAGAGCTAAACATTGTTGAGAAAATCGCAGACATGGATGTAATGTGTAATTCATTTGGCAAAACAGTCATGAAATGGAACTTTTTCCCGTATGCAAGGCAAGTTCAGAGCGTGGGCGTAGAAACTGGCTTGGTGAACGAAGATGGGAAGCACGAGCTGTTTGCAAAACTATCACAATGACCTTCCACTCCAAACATGGGGGTGCGAAGGAGCGCGTTTGGGGAGATATGGGCCTTGTTCGATCTGGTTACCTGGTAGATTTACTTCTACATATGTGTGTAAGTGTGTAGAAGGAGGAGGGAGAGGAGGAGCAGGAATAATGGGGTTGAGTGAGTGAGTGGACTTATAAGGTCGTTTGTAAACCATTAGCGTCAGGCTGTATCCACCCCTTACGTCATAACCTCATGATGTAGACAGATGAAAGGACAACAACAAGAACAAGCATATTGCGTATTACATATTTTATTACCCCTCCATCACATATCACACCCATGCTGGGAGAGCCGCGTTGGGTGTGTTAACATAATAGTATGATGTGTATCAGACGCTTCGTCTGCTCTTGTCCAATCAGAAGCCGTCCTTTGAGAAAGTTCCATCTTCGTTCATGTTCGCTTTTGCCCGTTAGACGTATTCTCGGTTGCGCTTGTCCAATCAGAATCCGCTGTTTGATGTTGCGTCAACCTTCGGCCATGATCGCTCTTGTCCGTTTGTTCTCAGTGTCGTCGGGCAGTCCAGGATATTGTAACGGCGACATGTCCTGGAACAGTTATTTGCGCATTGCAGGACCTCTGTGGGTGGTAGCCCCATATCTTCTTCCATCTTTAGCTTGGTCTTCATGATGGACCTGTGCGTGGGGTCGTCTATCATTTCAAGCGGCAGTAGACTATACTGTTCATATATCGCCATGACTGTTTTCCTGATGCAGGGGGCGCATTTGGATGTACGCCTGTTGTAAGCTATCCTGTCTGGCGTCCTCCATCGCCTCAGTGCGAGTATTGATAGCGTCTCCCGCAATACGATCCCAAAAGGTAGGTTGTTCCTCACTCAGGCTTTCCTGGGACGTAGCCTGACTATCTGAGATCAAACTCTCCGTATCAGAAGATTGACTTTCAGCAGCCTCTGTTTCGGTGTCAGTCGGTGGACTCTCAGCAGTCACAGTATTAGCATCGGCTTCATGTGCTCCGGTGTTTTCATACGCATGTATATTCTTATGGTGTTGCATCATATCGTAGTGTCAGTAACGCCCGCCAACACCTAGTTTACGCTTCAACGACCTGGTGAAATAGCTCGGAAGTTCTGGTGGGTCTAGATATCCCATGGAATTGACATCAATTCAACGCCCGCTGTAAATACCTTAACGCCCGTGTCATCACAAAAACGCCCCATCTTAACGCCTTAACGCCCTAACTGAACGCCTTATCCCATATCGTAAAGCCTTAACGAATTATCGATCATCCATGGACTGATAAACCGAGCATTGACGAGTGTCAAAGCCGGCAACGCCATGTTGGGGATTGGAGAAAATAATTTCCAAAATCCAGCTGCGTCTCCATAAAGGTTTGAAATGCCTCATGCAAGGTCAGCAGATTCTGGGCACAGGTGGCTGTGTTGGTATCCTCGATAGATGTCATCTATGAAAGTGACAAGATATGAACGCACGCGTTGATGCTGAGGGGTCTCGGTGGCCTCCCTTGAGCTGTGTCAAGAACAGCCTCGATCTAAACGTCGGTTGACGTAAGGCCCCGTCTGCTTGACGTAAGGCTTCGGCTAGAATATCCTCGTTGTCGGGTTTAAAATTTACATCAGGCAACGTGGACTCATGGTGAAATGGTGAAATAACTTTCGGTCACGTGAATTCCGAGTTAAAGGTCACATCCGGGTCAAAGGTCATTTTCGGTCCCTTCTGGGTCAAGGTCACGTCCGGGCATGCGCGGTCGGGAAATAGTAGAAAAGGGCATTTGGGTGGACCTTTTGGGCCTGGAGGAGGACCATCTTTGGTCCGAATGGGTGGTGTGAGGTATCAGTTTGAAGCACTCGTGGAGTAGCGTCCGACTAAACTGGTGTATAGTAACTGCAGGGCTATAGCACGCATGCACAGGCAGGGAATTGTGGGAAATAGGAAATTGTGTGGACGTTTTGGGGTCGAGATGGGCCAATATTGGGCCTACGGGGCCGAGGAGGGTATGCACATGAAGCGCTCCTCGAGGCCGATCAATTAATCGGTGGGCGTATGTAAAACTAGGATTTGCCATGAAAATATATAATATCCAGATACACGAACTTTATCCGTAAAATATGGAAAACCTCTATCAACTAGGTCTAGTTGGACTAATATCGGTCTCCATCTGATCGTCCCCTGCCGAGAGATGCAGAGTGGGAGCGGGATTGCATAAGCGGAAAACGGACTTCGCACCTGGTGAGTGGTAGAAATGGGAATTTTGTTGTTGTTCAGATTGCGTAGTCTGATGAATTTCGGAAAAAATCCCACCAAATAAAGGGAAGTAATCCAGTTGCCTTTAGTAGTATAGAAAGCAGAATCCTAGTGTATTTGCCCTATGACCTTTGTGGAGAGTTTTACAGCAACGCCTTAACGCCCTATCTTAACGCCTTAACGCCCTATCTTTACAGTTTAACGCCTTATCCTATCGCCTTGACGCCCTAGCATAACAGTTTTTTACCTTTTGCGACAGATTGTATCCTGCTATTATATAATACTAGCGCGTCGACAAGGTGTATCTATCAATCCATTCACACCTCGGAATAAAACATGTTGAGACTTGGTGGTCCCCGATGATGGCATCGCTCTACGCCGGGACATTGTACGGGTATTTTGCAGGGAAAAGCCCTGTTTTGTAGGTCATCGCCCTATATGTCCGGATAAAATTTCGAGGAATTTTCTGGGGAAAACCCTGCTCTATTTATAGATCATGTCGGGTAGAGCCAGACTGGGGGTGAAATGTGTATACGCACTGAGATGTAGTAGAGAAATGGCATTTTCGGAAGTGCTGACTATGCCTCCGGCACTTAAAGGTTTTTTGCATAGCAATACATGCAGCAAGAGAAGGGAAATCCCCTCCCAGTGCCTTAACGCCTATCTTAACTAACTAATAGAAGCATAGACAGCTGCTTCAGTCCAGTCAGAAGCTGCCATTTGATGTTGCATCTATAAGGTCACTGCGTTAAGGGTGCTCAGAAACGCCATCATCACCACCACTACCGCCACCATACCGACACCACCACAAACATCCACCACATCCTCATACACACACACCCTCACACACAGGTGACTCTATCAGGTTGCCAGATCGAACAAGGCCCCCATCTCTCCCAAACGCGTTTCTTTACACCTCCGAAACTCCCTTACTCCCGAGTGCGCAGGTGCATATCACTCTCAATCTGATTCTACTGGGCAATCGAGAATGTTATAGATTCATCATCAAATGGCGGCTTCTGATTGGAGAGGAGCAGCCGTCGATGCGTCTGTTAGGAAGTTAAGATAGATGATAAGGCGTTGCGTGGGGATTTCCCTTCTCTTGCTGCAGGTATTGCTGTGCAAATAACCTTGAATCGCCTGGGGGCATAGTCAGCACCTCCGAAAGTGCAATTTCTCTACTACACCTCAGTGCTCACACGGATTTCACCCCCAGTCTCGCTCTACCCGACATGATCTATAAATAAGATTCCCCGTAAAATTTACCCTGATATATAGAGCGATGACCTACGAAACAGGGTTTTCCCAGCAAACCCCCATACAATGTCTCGGTGTAGAGCGATGACGTCATCGGGGACCACCCAGTCTCAGCATGTTTTATTCCGTGGTGTGAATGGATTGATACATAACTTGTCGAAGCGTTAGTATTATATAATAGCATGATACAATTTCTCTCAAAGGGTAAAAGAAAACATGTTATGCTAGGGCGTTAAGGCATTAGGATAAGGCGTTACGGCGTCAAGATAGGGTGCTAAGGCGTTAAGATAGGGCGTTAAGGCGTTAAGATAGGGCGTTAAGGCGTTAAGATATGGCGTTAAGACGCTGAGATAGAGCGTTAAGGCGTTACTGTAAAACTCTCCACAAAGGTCATTGGGAGAATATACTGGGTTTATGCTTTCATTACTACTAAGGGGCAACTGGATTACTTCCCCCCCCCCTTGAGTTGGTGTTTTTTTTCGAAATTGAGACACTACACAATCTCAACAACAACAAAATTCCCATTTCTACGACTCACCAAGTGTGAAGTCCGTTTTCCGCTTTATATCTCGGGGAAAATTCTAATTTTACACGCATCCGCTATCGCATTCTGCACCTCTCGACAGGCGATGATCCGCTGGGGACCGATATTAGCCCATCTAGACCTAGTTTATAGAGGTTTTCTATGTTCTCCGACTGCGCATGCGCAGATTGACCGCGGAGGTCCCGTGACCTTTGACCCAGAAGTGATCGAAAATGACCTTTGACCCGGATGTGACCTTTCACTCGGAAATCATGTGACCGGAAGTGACGTCGTGGTATAGAGATGTTCTACCCATAGGAAAAAAAAGAGTAAAAAAAAAAAAAAAAAAAAAAAAAGGGATGTTCTACCCCACTTGGTGGACCCATAGCGGGACTCGGTGGTGTCTCTTCGTTCTGTTTGCATTGAATATGTCTGAGCATATTGTCGCGACGAGAGAAGGTTCTCTGACAGAACCTACATATACTCGACATGGTGCCCGGTCAGAGGGTGTTCACAGACTCAATCTAATGGTTTACAAACGACCTTATATGACCATTCACTCACTCAGTTAGTCAGTCACTCACTCACTCATTCACTCACTCACTCACTCAACACATGCCTCCTCCTCCTGCTCCTCTTCCCCTCCTCCTTCTCCTACCCCCATCTTCCCCCAAACGCGTTCCTTTGCACCTCCGAAACTCTTTTATTTCTACTACTCCCGATTGCGCAGGCGCATATCACTCCCAATCTGACTCTACTCCGTGAGTGCTTCAATTCGGGGAGCAGGAGTCCCCCATGCTCCCCCATAATACATTGCACTGGACAGGATCCGGTCAAGTTCACAAGACGAGAAAAAATGAAATACTGTTGTTGTTGCTGCAACACATATCTCCTCTGAAAATATAGTCCATACAGTATGCGTACACATTAGAATAGTAACGAACGCCGACTTCACGAGAAAGGACGCGACCGCGAGAGTGTTGAAAACTGGAGTCTGCATAAACCCAGAACCGGAACCTGTCCAGCGAGAGCGAAACGAGATTTGCAACGTTTGCTCGGCGAATAGGACATCTCACACGACCAATTTGGACTACGGAGGGTCCATCTCGACACCAAAACCTAGCTTTTTCTACTGCGCATGCGCAAATTGACGGCATTTCCACTACACACTCAGTCCAGTCGGACTCTGTCCCATGAGTGCATCAACATGACACCCATACGGCTCATTCGAGCCAATACCGGTCCATCTCGACCCCAAAACCTCCACTTCATGCCCTTTCCCCATGATTCTATGTCTGTGCATGCACAGATTGCCGGTACACGACCCATTCGGGCCAGGGATGGTCCACCTCGTCTTCAAAACGTTCATTCCAATGCCTTTTTTCCACTGTTGTCTGTCTGCGCATGCGCAGATGGACGGTATTTCTTCGACATACCCATCCAGTCGAAAGCTCCCCCACGAGTTCTTCAATATGACACATCATACGACCCATACGAACCAACAGTGGTCCACCTCGACTCCAAAACTTCCACCCAGGCCACACCTGCCTATGCACCACGCATGCGCAGGCAAAACACTTCAGCCCATGGCCTCGAGACCCCTGTGGGGGGGGGGCCTAATCGTGTATTTGCGCCTAATCATGTCAGCGCCAAATCGTGTAAAAGAATTGCGCCTATTAATGTGTTGCGCCTAACCGTGTAGGAAATTTGCGCTTAATGGTGGAACTGCGCCTAATTGTGTACGAAATTTGCGCTCAATTGTGGAACTGCACCTAATCGTGTACGGAATTTGCGCCTATTTGTGTAAATGCGCCTAATCGTGTAAGGAGGCTGCGTCTAATCATGTAACTGCTCCTAATCATTTGAACCATCTTGCGCCTAATTCTGCGTTGCGCCCAATCGTGTAGAAAAAATGCTCCTAATTGTGGAACTGCGCCTATTCGTGTAGGAGATTTGCTCCTAATTGTGGAAATGCGCCTATTCGTGTGAGAAATATGCGTCTAATCGTGGAAACGCGCTTATTCGTGGAAATCATTTTGCGCCTAATTATGCGTTGCGCCTAATCGTGTAGAAAATTTGCGTCTAACTGTAGAAATGCGCCTAATTGTGTATAGAGCCTGCGCCTAAACGTGCACAACATAAGTAGTATGTAAAGGACGGGTAAAGTCAACTTGACCTACTTTCGTCATTTTTGGAGAGGTCACGGGAAGATCACGTGAACAAGAGGTCAAGGTCACTATAATTCCAAGACTTTCGGTCATGTATTCCTCCGCCGTGATGCGGTCTGGCGATGATGCGGTCGCGGGAAAAAGCCTCCGCGGATAGAATGTAGTCCCAAATACGCGGAGAGCCGGAGGAAATTCTCTGGCAATCTTCGGGACATTTGGAGGGCGAGAGGGGCCCCTAGTGGACCGATTGGGTCGAGTGAGGTGTCAAAGTGAAGCGCTCGTCCAGGGCAATCAAGTCGTGGGTGGGTGAATGTAAATTGAGGATTTGTCCCGAAAATATAAAAGCGGAACACGGACTTTACCTCAACTATAGGAGAATGATTCGAACATTTGCATCTATACTGGAAAATGGCTGTATGGGTATATCTAAACTCCTATCAACAAGGTCCAAAAGGGCTAATATCGGTCTCCGGCTTATCGGGCCTGCCTATCAAGTCATGGATGGGTGCATGTAAAATGAGGACTCCGAAAATATAAAATGCAGAACACGGACTTTACCTCAACAATAGGAGAATGATTCGAACATTTGCATCTATACTGGAAAATGGCTGAATGGGGTATGGAGGTGGTCATTTCTGTGGATTTTATTGTGGATTGTGGAGTCTTGTTTTCTTCGTCTCGCCACTTAAAACACGATGGGAAGGGTCTCAGTGCTAAGCGGTGAATTTTTCTTGAAAGGTCCAGGTACCGGGTAGGTCTGTATATTGGCCCATACTGGCTCAGTGGATAGGTCCATACTGGGAAATTTACTCCTGGACATTGTGATATAGGTTGTGGGATCTTGTTTTTCACGTCTCCCCACGTCGAACACGATGGGCGGGGTCCCGAAGCTAAGCGATGAAATTTTTTGAAATGTTCACGAAGGTCTGGATAGGCCCATAGGCCTACTGGCTCAGTTGATAGGTCCATACTGGGCAATTCACACATGCTCATTGCAATATGGATTGCGGGATCTTGTTTTTCACGATGGGAGGAGTCTTGCAGTTAAGCGGTGAATTTTTTTTTTGAAAGGTCCAGGAACCGGGTAGGTCTGTATATTGGCCCATACTGGCTCAGTGGATAGGTCCATACTGGGAAATTTACTCCTGGACATTGTGATATAGGTTGTGGGATCTTGTTCTTCACGTCTCACCACGTCGAACACGATGGGCGGGGTCCCGAAGCTAAGCGGTGAAATTTTTGAAAAAGTTACTGCGCGCATGCGTAGTGGGCAAATAGTGCTGGCTGGACGTTTGGGGTCTAGGTGAGCCCCTAGTGGTCCGATGGTGTCGTATGAGGTCTTATTTTCAAGCTCTCGTGGAGGAGTATAGTATAGAAGTATAGTCGTAGTATAGAAAGCAGACATTCTGGGGATGCGTGGGGGTGTATTTGGGGTAGAAATGGACCACTATTGGTCCAAATGGGTCGTGGGAGGTGTCAAAATGAAGCTTTTGTGGGGTGGGGTCAGAATGGCGTGTTTTTTATTGCAAGTCGAGTCAATCTGCGCATGCGCAGTTGGGTGTAGTAAGTAAAGGGGTCATTTTGGTGGTGCGTGGGGTTGTGTTTGGGGTAGAGATGGACCATCCTTGGTCCGAATGCGTCGCGTGGGGTGTCATTTTGTAGCTCTGCGTATGTAGACCACCATTTGAGGCATGTCCACGTGATCTGTGACGTCATTGGTGACGTCATTGGTGACGTCATCAGTAGAAGTATTAGCGAAAGCGGACATTTTGGAGTGTGCAGGAAAGCGTTTGGGGTAGAGATGGACCATCCTTGGTCCGAATGCGTCGTGTGTGGCGTCACCTTGTATCAACGCCTGCCAACGCCAAACTTAACGCTTCAACGCCCTGGTGAATTAGCCCTGAAGCTCTGATTTTCGAGATAGTCCATGAAATCGACACCAATTCACCGAAATGCGATGACGCCCGTAAACACCTGTCGTTACGCCTTAACGCCCATGATGTAGACCGGTGAGAGAACAACAGCAACAACAAGGATGACAGATAAATCATTTTATTATCGCCTCCAGTACATCATACCCAAGCTGGGGGAGCTGCGTTGGGTATGTTTACAATACAAGTAGTCCAATCAGAGGCCGCCATTTGGCGTCGCATCTGTCATATTCTTTCTTGCCCGTTAGATGTATTCTCGGCTGCTCTTGTCCAATCAGAAGTCGCCATTTCAGAAAGTTCCATCTTCGGCCATGTTCGCTCTGATCCGTTTGTTCTAATCGTCGTCGGGCAGACCAGGATACCGTTGAGGCAACATATCCTCAAATAGTTGTTTGCGCATTCTGAGTATCTATCAGTGCATGGGTGAATACATTCATCCGATGGGGTGGTCAGTCAGCTTGGTAACGAAAAACGTGACATTGGTCACCCTCTCTACGACCCATTCGCTGTTGGGGCGTTGTTGTTGGGCCCATTCCAACACATCCAATTGGTCCACTTAGTCCAGCACGGTCTCTATCGATGCCCTATCCGTGATGGTAAACGGTAGGTCAAATACCCGGATGTTACTACTCGGGTAAAAGTATCGGACTTGGTCTGTCTCATTATACTGCAGCACATAATCAAACGCCAGATTCAACTTGATGGCCGTAGTTTGATCGTTGAAGATGGCTTCCACGTACTTGAAGAGCCGAGACCGGTCCTCTAACCGGGATTTGTAGATGTCTAGTAGCGGGCGATGACTGTGGAAACATCGACGGATCATGAACCAATGATCCCTGTAAATGTCACTTAATGGATGGGCTTCCGGTAAAAGATCACAAGGGGCATCCACTGGATCTTCCTTGAAATGCTTGATGTCGTCAGGCGTATCTGGAACAGTATCACCGGTGTCCGGCTGGATATCTAGGCCCTCCTCGACTGTAGACACAAGCAAACTGGACATGGGTATTGTATAAAATAGGACAAATATGGTACAATACAGGACAGATGTGGTATAATGCATGAGATATATGGTATAATAGAGGACAAATATTGTATAATACAGCACAGATTTAGTACAATGCAGGACAGATATGGTATAATACAGGAAAGATATGGTATAATGCATTACAAGCAGTCCGTCATTCATAATCCAGCCGTCGTCCATTAGAGAATATCCGCGTCCATAATCCAAAGACCTATCCCATATTCCATACAACAGCATTAGCACCAAATTCAAAAAGACAATCATAGTATACATAAAGATAGGCTTGTTTCCTGCAAGAGAGAAGCGGTCAACAGTTTTCAATGATGCCGGCAAGACATCATGATGTTCCAAAAATATCAAATCCGTATCGCTGATCAGTATTCTTAATCCATAATATTCGTTGTAAAGTCGTCATCTAAGAATGATGTATCTCAGTCACGCTTTGATTGTGACTGTTCATATGAGTACCATGAGGATCTTGAAGTACATGGGTTCATACGGCCCCTAGCCCCGGGTTAAGGGGAATTAGACACAAGTTACGAAACGTAGCGCCATAGATCTTGCACGCTACGTTCGTATTTTGCTATCAGCATGCGATATGTATCGCCAAATTTGAGAAACTTTGAGTGGAGGCGCTTGGTGGAATAGCCCTGTTTTATAAGTTTCTGCAACAATGTTGTGTGATGTTGATTAAAATCATCACATTTAACACAGGATCTAGCAAATGCTACTAAGCGAGATATGTATACGCCATATGCAGGTCCCACTGGAATATTACTATCCAGAAAGGGGTAGTTTACGATGTCGAAATTGTAATCATCTCTTTTGTCATAAAGTCGACGAGAGAGAATGCCCGCTTCATGTTTATAGAGATAGAGATCTAAATAAGATGTGCCTGTAGGGCTATCAGATATGGTATAATAGAGGACAAATAGTGTATAATACAGAACATATATTGTATAGTACAGGACATATATCGTACAATACAGGACACATGGTATAATACAGCACAGATAAGGTATAATACAGCACATATTTGGTATAATACTGGGCAGATATTGTATAATACCGGACAGATATTGTATAATATAGCACAGATATGGTATAATACAGGACAGATATTGTATAATACTGGACAGATATGGTATAATACAGGACAGATAAGGTATAATACAGCACAGATTTGGTATAATATTGGACAGATATTGTATAATACAGTACAGATATTATAAGTTATACCAGGCATTTGCGTGGGTATACAGGCTGGTATTTCGTCGAGAAGATAAATATCTTCAAAACGAAATACCAGCCTGTATACCCACGCAAAAGCCTGGTATAACGAATTTATCACATTGAAGAGTTATTTTCCTCGATATTTTAACATATAATATCACCAACCAGAAAGAAATGAACAACGTGGAATCATGCACGGTGATTCGGGCATGCAGCGTTGATTCCGTTCCATCTGTTTCGCGATGAACAATAAACTGGATGAAATACTTAGCTGGCATTCTGTCGATCATGTTTATGTGGTTATGAAGCTTCCAATGATAATTTATTTCTTACCTCCATCCGCAAATACGCAATTTCCCCCATACAACTTGTCCCATTGCGCGGTACTCGCGCATACAAACTCGCTCAGACAAATTCGTCTGTAACAGTCTTTGCCTGCAGGTGTTTCACGCGCGCCCTTGACTGCGTTGGTATATGAGCACGCGCGCCCTCGACAGCATTGGTATACGAGAAATCTCAATTGGTATACCAACTGTGACCAGCAGAGACTTGCAATACGGCCTCATGCACTAGGGTAATTAACCAATCAAAACGCTACAATTTACTCTGAAATGTGATAATGTATACTATATCACAGATATGATATAATACAACACAGATATGGTATAATACAGAACATATATTGTATAATACAGGACAAATATTGTATAATACAGGACAGATATTGAATAATAAAGGACAGATATTGTATAATACTGGACAGATATGGTATAATAAGGACATATATTGTATAATACATCAAAGATATGGTATAATACAGGACAGATATTGTATAATACAGCACAAATATGGTATAATACAGCACAGATATGGTATAATAGAGGGCAAATATGGTATAATACAGGGCAGATATTGTATAATACAGGACATATATTGTATAACGCAATGCTAGACATGTCACAAGTGCACACCCGAGTGTACAGGGCAGCGATGCGCTGATTGTTGGGAAGAACAACGTAGGAGAGTTCTTGAGGGCTGCGGGCTTATAAAAGAGGCGGTAGGTGGGAATGTTCAGCATTTTCTGATACGCAGCCGACATGTTCTCTTGTTCGACCTGCCTGAAGCCATTTAGTCGCCCAGAAGATTTGCGACGGCACGAGTCCTCCATCCACACGGGCGCACGGTATACTTGTATAACCTGCGCACGATCATTTAATCGGGAAGATGCTTTACGGCCCGACGACGATTAGAACAAACGGATCAGAGCGAACATGGCCGAAGATGGAACTTTCTGAAATGGGGACTTCTGATTGGACAAGAGCAGCCGAGAATACATCTAACGGGCAAAAACGAATATGACCGATGCAGCGCCAAATAGCGGCCTCTGATTGGACAAGAGGCTACTTGTATTGTAAACATACCCAACGCACAACCAGCTTGGGTTTGATGTACTGGAGGGGATAATAAAATGATTGGCCTGTCATCCTTGTTGTTCTCTAACCGGTCTACATCATGAGCGTTATCCCTACCTGGCCTGGTGGGGGCAAATCGCCTCCCTACCAAACTGCCTGCGTTATCTCCGGAACGACAAAAAATAGAGAGCTGAAACTTCGTGACTTTATAGCTTATCATATTGGGGTCATTTTGAGCCTATTTGCATGACCCCCGAGGAAAGGATCATGAGTAAATTTAAGATGGCGGTCATGTGGGGTCCCAGAAAAGTGATGTTTTTATCATATTTCTTCAAAATTTCTGCTTTTCTGCGATGAAAAGTGGACAAAATCTATTTTATTTCAGATCACATTAATATTTACTAATTTATCAAGCTGTTTTTTGCGGAGAAATTGCATAAATAAAAAATTCGGAAAATCTGGCCACAAAATCGACCAAAAAATGTCGTTTTTTGAAAATTACGTCACTGTTTTCCCCGCGACCGCATCACCGCCAGACCGCATCACCGCGGCGGAATACATGCCCCAAAGGGCACGTGATTGGAAGTCCCGAAACTATAGTGACCTTGATGACCTCTTGATCACGTGATCTCCCCGTGACCTCCCCAAAAATGACGAAAGAAGGTCAAGCTGACTTTACCCGTCCTTTACATACTACTTATGTCTTCACGTTGTGCACGTTTAGGCGCAGCCTCTATACACAATTAGGCGCATTTCCACAGTTAGACGCAAATTTTCTACACGATTAGGCGCAACGCATAATTAGGCGCAAAATGATTACCACGAATAAGCGCGTTTCCACGATAAGACACATATTTCTCACACGAACAGGCGCATTTCCACAATTAGGAGCAAATCTCCTACACGAATAGGCGCAGTTCCACATATAGGAGCAATTTTTCTACACGATTAGGCGCAACGCAGAATTAGGCGCAAGATGGTTCAAATGATTAGGAGCAGTTACATGATTAGACGCAGCCTCCTTACACGATTAGGCGCATTTACACAAATAGGCGCAAATTCCGTACACGATTAGGTGCAGTTCCACAATTAAGCGCAAATTTCGTACACGATTAGGCGCAATTCCACCATTAAGCGCAAATTTCCTACATGGTTAGGCGCAACACGATTAGACGCGCAATTTTTTTACACGATTTGGCGCTGACACGATTAGACGCAAATACACGTTCAGCCCATGGCCTTGAGACCCCTCCCATCGTATTTTACAAGGTGAAACACAACAAATAAGTGGCAACACTCCATACCGCAAATGTCCATGAGTGTGTTCCGCATTGATCCTATTAGGATGAAGTATATATATCTGCCCTTTGTAAGTATATTAGGGTATTTTCAGGAGATGTACTGACATATAGCTCAATGGATAACGTTAGATTACAATGCAAACACACATGTGTGTGATTCATTTTTCTGTTTTTATTTCTATTATTTTGGATCCAGCACCTTTGTGGGGAGGGGGGGGGGGGGATGCAACATTATATGCTGGTGATTTACCGAGATTGCCTCATATACACATATGTGTACAGTGTTTAAAGTTAAATATGTCTGTTGGTGGTATGATGATGGCGAATAAGTACGATAAAAGCGCCTGATTTTATTTAAAATTTACAATGGCAGCCTTTCCATGTACGTGAAAATATCCTCAGGCTTTCACGGTTAAGATCTACAAGTCATTGTATTAACTGACTTTCATATGCTAACTTTGGAAAGTCTGTTGTCGTGATTATACATGATATTTGAACCTGGCTTTTCAATTTAAATTAACTTAGGCTGTCTAATTACTTATCCTAGGAAAACTCCGTCGTGCAGTCAAGAAACTCGGATACGCTTTTTCCGTCACGTAACGCTCATTCATTTCTTTCCCGTTCCTAAAATTCAGTGCCGTACAGGGGAAATGGGGCTTTCCACTCCATAGGTCTTCCGGGTATGGACGCGGATGTTCTCCATGGACGACGGCTGGACTGTTCATGTCGGTTTTGATGCTTACACATATGTTATCCGGCTTCGCCGATGACCAAACAGTGACTCCATCGACTGAGAAAGCTTGATTGTGCATTGAAAGCTTGCGAAAGTCATTTGTCGTGATTATACAGTTTTTGAATGCGGATTTTCATTTTAAATTAACTTATATAATGAAATTATTAATACATTTTCAGTCTATATTAACATAGTTTACTTATATAATGTAAATTGTTAAATTTAGAGTCATTTATTTACATTTAAAGTACTAAGTGTTAATGAAATTTGAATTTAGTCTTTGTTAAATTTGAATCATATCACTAGATTTAAATTTGATTATTAATTTAAACAAAACTTATGAAATAATAATTATTTTATTACATAAAAATCAAAAGAACACACACATGTCTATTTTCTGGAATATAAATTAACAAGTTCATTTTACTGATTTAATGGCTTTGGGAATGTGCAATGTTGTCTCGAGCAAGATTATTTTCTGAAGTAACTCCTTTCATAGATGGCCATACATTAATACCAACCACAGCAAAAGCTGGAAGCTTGCGAAAGTCTGCTGTGATGACTACCGGTATATATGACATTTGAATCTGGATTTTATATTCAAGTTAACTTAAAGTTTAATTGTAAAATGCAATTTCAGTTTATCTTAACTTGCAGTGATGTTATTTAATATAATGTGATTTCGAGTAAATTACCCCATGTAAATTACTTACATTAGTAAATGTTAATTATATTTTAACTTAAGTCTTTATTAAATTTGAATCAAATCGACGGATTTAAATTAGACTATTAAATCTAACCAAAATTATAAGATTATTTTTGTCGTGCAATCAAGAGACTCGGAAATGTATTTTCTATCATGTATAACACTCATTCGGCCCTCTCCCGTTTCTCGATTGACTGATAAGAGTACGCGACTTCATCAATGGATATTATGCAGGAGTCAAATGAAATCCTCTCCCGCCCAACCTCCGGTTGGGTTTAGTTTTGGTATTACCTAGTGATTCACAAGTTGTTTATGTTCAAGGGGGTAGCCTGATTTTTCCACTTAAACATGTACAAAAATACATTCGCCACCAGTGTTTTGCTACGGTTGCCAGAAATTAGGTCAGTCCGCCTGAAACAATCAAAGCGAATTGGGAGGGATAGGATGCAATCAAACTGGACCCGAGTTTTTCCGTGTCGAAAATTCAAGGGTTTGGATATTATAGGAACATTTTAAAATATATGACGAACCATTTCTCGCCCAGTCAAATTTCACCCGAAGTCAAGTCCTGATTATGGTCCACCCATAACAGTTAATGGTGGTTTGTGAAATATATGGTGGTTTGTGACCGTAAGGGCTGGAGCAATAGGCTATAACTGAAGCTTTTGTCGCGTTTGCTGAAACAAATGCTGGTGTGGTTTCGATAGAAGGGCGATAACTCTCAGAGCCGTCTTGCACAGTTCCCGGAAAGATTATCTCCCCTGGTATGTGAAAATCATAACGACCATGTCAACCCATATCACAAACTTTTCAAACAAATCTGCCGTTTTATTTTACATTTCGAATTTACCCATATGATTCTCTGTTTGGGGGGTATGCAAACAGACTCAAAACAACCCCATTATCTATCCGTTTCGGAGTACGAAAGTAATGTTTTCTGAGGAGGGGGAGGCGTCTCCACAGGCCTGGTAGGGGTAACATCCCTTAATCTTTAAAAAAACATTTAATCGCATAAATGAATTCCATGGAGATTTCAAGGAATATATATTTGAAGAATTGTGTTACCTTACCGGGGTTGTCATTTTGCTATTTGGAGCATATGTGCATATGGCTGACATGTTCCCTTTTGGTCGTTTTGCCTTTTTACACACAAAAATATATTTATTTATTTATTTATTTATTTTTTACGTCGATTTTTCGGAGAAACGACGGAAAAATGCATTTTCGAATATGGCATCACTGTGGCGTCATCATAGCGACCATCTAGGATATTTTTCACATTTTCTTGTAGATTCGTTCATTGTCAGATTGTGTAACCTCCTAAACTGTCGGTACAACACCCTCTGACTGCATTTGGTAGAAAAACGAGGAGCGCATGCGCAATCGATCTCATACGATTTTGATCGACACAAGGAGCAGGTATCTGCATACGAGAGAGATGGTAATTGCACACAGTTTATCAAGTTTATGCTATACATTATTACACAAGAACACCCGGTTTAACGTCTTGTTTAGCTGAGTCCACTCCTAGCTCCGTTCACAAGCGAACGCTGCTGATTTGCCGAGAGCCATGCACAAAACATCTTCACAAGTCCAGGTAAATCCTAAATCCTCGCAGATGCTTTATCTGGACTTTTTTGGTGATTCGAATGAGTTCTTGACTCGATATGCCTCTATTATACAATCGCGTACATTTCATCTGGCCCCCGCGCTTGATTTGAACTAGTATGTCGTTATCCCAAGCCTGCGGTTTTTGCTTTGACTTCCGATGTCGATTTCAGACCTGACATTAAAGTAGTTTGGCAAGCCATAAAATTCAAGCCTGTCACATCTCATAACTCGCAGCGGATTCTCCTAATCAGCTAGCTTAGCGCGTTCACTGGTCGGTTTGATCTAGAGGAAACCCTTTGATCTATCTGCGGGAATATGCAATCATATCTGGCTCTTAACTCGGTAGGGGTATCTCGATTAAAATGAGAATGACCAGGTGGGGGGGGGCATAATACTCCGTCCCCCTCGACCTGGCATGGTTAAAGGCATGACATAATCGTTGTGCCCATTTTCCACGGATCCCCTTTTTCCACGGAAAGTTGTGTTAAATTCCGCCATTTTACTCTTGAAGACTGCATAATTTCACATGAGACTATGCTTCTATTTTTTATATTTTTTTTTGCTCCATGAGATAGCCTACGAGCGCGATTGAGCCCTGTGCTTCCTCTTGCTGTGTTTACCTGTTGTGCAGTGTTCCAGGAAGAACTAAAATTTCACGAAAAGGAATCACTGTGTCATATATTCGTGATCATATATTGGACCACTCAGGACTATCCGACACCGGGAAAAACACTATCGTCATTTGCATCCGAAACACGCATAATTATTTGTGCGTTTGTTTTCTGAGTACCGGTAATAGTTTCGTTGCTTCCACAGTAATCCGGATGTGTCTCTAAATTTTCTCAGATATAAACACGAATAAAATGGGAAGCAAAAATGCAAATCCGGGTATATATACATGTCCTTTAATAGCTAACTGACTTTGTAATACCGGTATCCAACACGCGCTACATATATTAGAATATTTACTAAATATAGTATTACGTTATAGCCTACGAAATGATTAATCCTATACCATGCCGGCGTTGGGGGGAGAAAACCCTCTACCCATTCTGGGGAACGACAAAAATTTTGAGCTGACACTCCGTGGCTTCATAGTTTATCTTATATAAGGGTCATATTTGAGCCTATTGCATAGCGTTTTTGGAAAATGACTTTGGCGTCATCAAAGCGACCATCTTGGATTTTTTTTTATATTTTCTGGTAGAGCTTGACATGGAAGGGTATATATAGTGTGGTAAGGTTCAGTCCTCTAGCTCAAGGGGTAAGAAAATTGTTTTGATGGTGCCCCTCCTCGACCGGTTCCAAAAAGTCCAGGCGACACGACCATGCACCGGCCAAAAAGGTGTGATTGATAATTCCATGTCAAAACAAAATTGAGTCTGAAACCAGTCACAAAAAAAGCACGACTGAAAGGATATGTGACGTTTACATGCTTGGGAAAACCTCCCTCGTGTGTAATAGTATAATACAGATGTGAAATTTTCTATTCGAATCCTGCTATAAATTGGATATTTATTGAAGTTTAAATACCGGTACCGTACTGAAATACTGTAGTGGTCCAGAAAATATTTTTCAGGCATTATATTAATATATCCCCCTGTAGCAATAATATGGCACCTCAGAAAAAATTATATTGCTACAGAATATATCAGGAAGTTCGATTAGCTGAAAAAACAAGAATGGTTCTGCTTTAAAGTTTCATATTGTTGTTGCAAGAGAAAATCTTCCCTATAAATGCTTCAAAAAGCACCTTCCTGGCATATTTTGATCAATCATATCTCCTTTTCATGGAATTGTAGATCAAATGAGCGTTGTTGGGATTTCTTGAGAGGGTGTTGTTTCTATATGCTTACTTATTAGAGAGGTCAGTACATCTGCTGTCCAACATAGGAAAATAACATAGGGTCGGGCGCTGAGAGGTGGTCGTTCACACCCAAATACATCCCCCCCCCCCCCCCCCCCGCCCCAGCGACGCCTTTGAATCTTAATTCTTTCGAGGTTGATATTTCAGTATTCAAACTTCAAGAAAAATATTATAATCGTCACAATAATTCCGTCACACACTAAGGAGTTTTTCCAATGCAGGTAAACAACACTATATGCTTTACTAAATCGTCTTTCATGATAACGTAACTGTCCTCGTACTAGTGTAAAACTCTAAATTGTGTCCCAAGGCTTCTGAACCCTATCTGTAGTATTTGATTAAGCGATATATTTGCTTACAACTGGTAAGCCTACATGTAGTTTAAGTGCCATATCCTGTATTTTGGATACCGGCATATGCTTGAGTTTATTATCGTCGTGTAGAGACTACAGTGGTATAGGCTCCATGAGTATAGGAAGCTCCTCGAAATTGAAGTGTGGAGTTGGGGTTGCATGGGGTAAAGTATTAAAATGGTCCGATCTGATGAACTAGCCTATATACTCTAGCAGGTATAGGGCCTACCGTACTAAAAAAACTATGTCCGTGGAGCCTACACTCTCAGAAATATTCAGGGAATAATCCTGAATAGATCAGGCTGCACATCCACAACTCAATTTCAGGGATTTTACCTGAAATTCAGGAATAATTTCCTGAAATTCAGGAATAATTTCCTGAAATTCAGGTATATCATCCATGAATTAAAGCTAAATTACCTGAATTTTAGGGGATTTTACGTACCTGAATAAAGTCGGAAACATACTAATCAGGGTGGTAAATTTGCCTGAATTTCAGGGAAAATCCACTCATTCAGGGATCATTTTCCTGAAATTCAGGAAATTATCCCTGGATTTCAGGTAAAATCCCTGAAATTGAGTTGTGGATGTACAGCCTGATCTATTCAGGATTATTCCCTGAATATTTCTGAGAGTGTACTAGTAGGCTCCATGCTCTGTCCAAAACCCGGCGCAGATAACATAAAAACGGCAATTATACAAGATACGTACAAATATACATATTTTTTTTTAAACACACGCAAACATCAAATATTCTGTTCCTAATAACCCCGATACATGTACCGCTGTAGGGTGAAATCGACTTTCTCAGACGTTCCCCGTCCAGATAAACTTAAATCAACCGACACAAAGAACAAAAATCGATCACGGTTCTGAATGGGATCGTGGGAAAGTTACTGTTTATTCTTCTTCCTCGCAAGGACGTACATTGAAGCAGGCACATACGTCTCAAGATGCCTGTATGAATTTCTCTAAACTGCTTAAATACCGGATATATGCAAATTACGGTAGGCCTAACGTTACTTCATGCTTTTTTTTTCTTCTTTTTTTTTTCAACCAACAAGATGCCTAACATATTCCAAACTAAAACAGCAATAATGCAATAATAGGCTATTTTATGTTCATTTCATAGAAACTATGAATTTGGATTTTACAACTGCCATGATTCACTTTCATTCCCATATCGATTTCGGAAGTAGGATAAACCGGTGATAAAAAAGAAAGCAACGTCCGGAGTGACCCCCGGCTCCACGGCGGGTCTTTTGTATTTTCGTCTGAATCCAAGAATTAGATCTTCGTTTTTAACAATCGGTCCCTTTCGTTCGATTTATGACTCGCCCACCTTTTTTCACTGGTCGGTGTCTTTCCTTTTATCTTACCGGTAACTGTTAACATATTGTACAAGGTACTATTTGTGCTGGGTGTGTACACTTCCTTATATGGGTATATAGGTCAATGGGTGGAGCTTCAAAGTCCCGTTCACAAAATGATTAGAGGTACAAGCGAGTGGGGGTCCCTCGGGGGGAAACAAAGTTGGTAGAACTTAGAAGTAAAAGTTGTACCGTGCTGCATTTTATTCCCATTTCATATGGATCCGTCTTATGGAGGAAATACTTCAGCCTTTGCAAGTCGTGTGGGTTTTTGACGTCTTTGTTAAATCGGAACGGATGAGAAAATGTAGCAAGTGAAATAAAATTCAAGGTAAGGTCGACTATCCGTGACGCAGTCTTAATGGTGACCATTCGTGACGTCAGTCAAGACCCCCTGCAAAGGCATGTGAGAAATTCATACACTAAACGTTACCGCAGTAGATCAGGTTACTAAATAGTACATTCTAATGGTTTGTGTAGAACAGCTGGTGTTTGTTTACCATTTGTTTTCTTCTTCAGGATAACGGGACGGTTTTAGGAACATAAAGTTTTCTGGGATTATATTTCGTCGCGCAAGCTTCAGTTTGCTTATGAGCTGTACTCCAGAACGAGGCTAAAAATTTCGCCAAAGTTTTCAGTGTCCCTCGTCACTGAAAAGTTGTTAGGAAAACTTCAGGATTTGTTTGATTCTTCAGGTTTCGCTTGTATCTGTAACCGTCACCAGGAACTACAAGAACCCATAGGAGTGTGTTCGAAAAGACTTTCGGCTGCCAAAATGTCCGGGCCGCCGCAAAAAGGGGAACAATATATACACGTTCGCGGTGATAGCGATTCGGACTTGGAGGCCTTATTCAAGGCTGTTATGAACCCCGGCCAGACACAGCACCCCCAGCAGGGCCTCCCACTTCGGCAGAGAAAGTTACCGTCTTCATTTTTCAACCCCCCAAAACCGCAACCAGAAGGACAGCATAGTCGAGAAGGGAGTGCTGATTCTAGTTACAGATCCCCTCCCCCGGGGACCCCACAAAACCCAACCAATTTACCCATCGCCCACCCCCGAGCACACTCCTCCCCGGCCACCCTTCAACAGACATTGCGAGCCGCTCCCCCACCACCACCCCCGCAACACGTCCGGCAACACAGCTATGACGCATTAACAGACGAAGGACCCCTACCCCCGGGCTGGGATGTTGCCAAGACACCAGACGGACAGAGGTATTTTTTGAAGTATGTATCGGAATGCCCCTGGATCTTGGTAAAGTTGTTCTTCATACAGAAACTTTGCCCTTTGTAAATAGTGTTTTGACAGTTCAAATTAATAACACTTTTAACAGGCAGTTCTATTTTCTTTCCTATGTCATAATTTTGCCATTTTTCTACAATACTAAAAAATACTTGTTGTAGTTATCTAAAATTGGATCCAGGTAGAATAGATAAGATGTTGCATCTTGATGTGTTAATGATTGAAATTATTGTATAAACTTGTCTATATAATTTAGGTCTTGAAGTACAATGTATGACTCCATATTAACAGATAAATGTTCTGGCTATGGAGTCATACTGTCACAAATTCAATTGCAAGCAAGATTTTTGAGATTGGTTTTATTACAGACCAGACTAGGGATTGGAAGGGGGGGGGAGAGGTTAAATGTGCTTCCTAAAATATCTTGGGTGAGGGATAGTACCATGTGTGGCATTGCCATTCTCACTAAATTTTATTATTATTTTGTTGCCATCCCATTGTATTCAGAAAAGTTATTAATTGTATTAATTCCCATTATATCATTGTAAATGATGCACCTGTACTAGTAGTATTTTATTTCAGGATGTTTAAACGAAACATTCTTATCAGTTATCGGGAGGCAAGCAGACTCTCGTGTATATAAAATCCAGGAGAGCTGCTGTTCACTCTTCTGGGTTGTGTATTGCAAGACTCGAGAAAATATCATGGATACAGTTCCTGGGAGACTGATCATTAGTCTCATAGATAAAAAGTTGGAGTGTGAGAGGAAACACAAGTGGACTGGGTGTGTGTTTGCGGGGGGGGGATCCCATATAACTTGATCAAGGGATGAAAATTCTCACGAGTATAGTTACAGAGAAGGAAAATACATTCCAACCGAGCAACCAGGCGAGATGTATTTTCCTTCTCGGAAGTGGAAAGTGTCAACCCTTGATCGAGATAATATAGCATTCTTTTTCTCATTTAATTCAAGTCATTACGTTTAAGGTTCTACCAAATGATCTCCACACCGACACCCCATACTTTTTTGATGCTTAATAGTTGAGATGTTCTATTCGACATTTAATAGCGGTTTACTGTTATTTGGAATGGTTCATTAAGTTTGAGAAGAATGAAATTGAAACCACGCCTGTTTGAAAGCGGCGAAGGCCATGACCTGCTGACCAATGACGTAGGAGTTTCATTATGAAAGTTAACAGCAAGCAATCCTAGTGAATGTTCTGAACTTAATTTCCAATGTAATGCCAAATCGTCGCAAAGCTAATTCTTTTGTTGACGTCGTCATACCCAATTGTTGCGCAACGTGCTTCACAATAGGACATCTGACACAACCAGCTAGTCGATATTATACGACCTGATCATAATCAGACTCGTGATGTCAGGAGTCAAAGGTTACAACTTCCATACGCTTTTTCACCACATCGGTTTCATTGTGTTAAAAATCCAATTTGATGACATTTTTCATTTTTCATACGACCTCCCCCTCCACTTTTTGAGACCGCAATGCTTTAAGTCCTATCTTAGAGAGCACCAGTCCAGCATTTAACATGGCCGATATAGAGTTCAGCCCCCCCGCCCCCACTTTCAAATGTTCTCCGGGGCATGTTTTCATACAAAGTGTGCAGTGGGTATTAATTGGTAGAACCTTGAATTAGTATTTTAGTAAAAATGTCATGGACAATTTTAGAGAAATGTGCTCATGCCTGCATCTGACATGCATCATTGTTTCGAGCATCATGATTGGTCGACCTACGTCACACATACTCATCACATACACCTATGTGGGATGTCGTACATGTATCCCAGCCACTTTTACCGTACAAGTTTTACACTATTATATGGGAAAGTTCATTATGATCATCAGGTAACAGGTTAATGTAAACTGTTTTGTCTGTAGCAGTATTGTTTCTTACAACATGTGTGTTGGCAATATGCAGGGAAAATGGGGTTGCCCAAAGACAGGTGAAGGAAAGACTTGATTTTAGGTTTTCTCGGGCAGATATTATTTCGACCCGTGACCACTGGGATGAACGTAATAACATCGGAGCTATCGTGGTCTACCATCTACATGTGGGGCTCGAAATAAACAATTATAGACATGCACATCTACATGTAGTTATCTGTGTGCACCCATCTCCATGAAATACAATAGTATTCTAAAAAATGTACATGTATTCACATCAGAAAATTTACATGCGTTTGTAGGCACCTCTTATTTTGAGCCCTGATCTAGCAGTTACATGTAAGTTCCAAAAAATTTATGTGATCTTGTTGCCAGTATTCTTTGTGACCTAGCTAATCATGACCTATGCATTGGTCACACCGATATATGCACAACTTCGCCTGAGATGGTCATTTGATATTTTCTGCCAGACTTACCCAGACTGCAAAACATTCAAAACTTCCGACGAAGAATGTTTATAGCTAGCACCATGTCTGGGAATGGTTCCATATTTTGGATCATGTGCTCCCGTGTGTATTACAAGGGGTACATGTATCATTTGTAAGCCGGTCACCTGATTGGATGATAGATTTATTTAGAAACTCACACAGGATGCGGGTAACCCTGGTGTATGATAATATTCTGTGATATTTTTATATCGGAGTACATGGAGATTGGTGTTCAGCAGCAGTTTATGATGACCCCGCAAATAATTCAATCCTCTTATCAATTCAGTCACACCCAAATTTCTCGATATTATTCATTCAGCTGTTCGAATAAATGTGATCACATGAAGAAAAACTGGATTTTCTGCATGATCTATATGTTCTAATAAATTTGATCGACCGATGATTTTGTGATAGAATTCTTCACTTTCTGTGATTGAATCATTAGAGGTATTACCAATTTACCATAACCCTATCTGGTCTTTGATTGTTGGAGTGTCACAGCCTATCTGGCCTGGTCATTGGTGGAGTGTCACATTAAGCCTATCTGGCCTGGTCATTGGTGGAGTGTCACATTAAGCCTATCTGGCCTGGTCATTGGTGGAGTGTCACATTAAGCCTATCTGACCTGGTCATTGGTGGAGTGTCACATTAAGCCTACCTGGCCTGGTCATTGGTGGAGTGTCACATTAAGCCTATCTGGCCTTGTCATTGGTGGAGTGTCACATTGTCTATCTGGCCTGGTCATTGGTGGAGTGTCACATTAAGCCTATCTGGCCTGGTCATTGGAGTGTCACATATAAGTCTATCTGGCCTGGTCATTGGTGGAGTGTCGAATTAAGCCTATCTGGCCTGGTCATTGGTGGAGTGGCACATTAAGTCTATCTGGCCTGGTCCTTGGTGGAGTGTCACATTAAGCCTGGTCATTGGTGGAGTGTCACATTAAGCCTATCTGACTGGGTCATTTGGTGGAGTGTCACATTAAGCCCATCTGGCCTGGTCATTGGTGGAGTGTCACATTAAGCCTGGTCATTGGTGGAGTGTCATATTAAGCCTATCTGGCCTGGTCATTGGTGGAGTGTCACATTAAGCTCATCTGGCCTGGTCATTGGTGGAGTGTCACATTAAGCCTATCTGGCCTGGTCATTTGGCGGAGTGTCACATTAAGCTCATCTGGCCTGGTCATTGGTGGAGTGTCACATTAAGCCTGGTCATTTTGGTGGGGTGTCACATTAAGCCTATCTGGCCTGGTCATTGGCGGAATGTCACATTAAGCCTATCTGGTCTGGTCATTGGTGGAGTGTTACATTAAGCCTATCTGGGCTGGTCATTGGTGGAGTGTTACATTAAGCCTATCTGGCCTGGTCATTGGTGGAGTGTCACATTAAGCCTGGTCATTGGTGGAGTGTCACATTAAGCCTATCTGGCCTGGTCATTGGTGGAGTGTCACATTAAGCCTATCTGGGCTGGTCATTGGTGGAGTGTCACATTAAGCCTATCTGGCCTGGTCATTGGTGGAGTGTCACATTAAGCCTATCTGACCTTGTCATTGGTGGAGTGTCACATTAAGTCTATCTGGCCTGGTCATTGGTGGAGTGTCACATTAAGCCTATCTGACCGGGTCATTGATGGAGTGTCACATTAAGTCTATCTGGCCTGGTCATTGTTGGAGTGTCGCATTAAGTCTATCTGACCTGGTCATTGGAGTGTCACATTAAGCCTATCTGACCGGGTCATTTGGTGGAGTGTCACATTAACCCTCTCTGTACGGTATCAGTACATTACTGATAGAAATATAGTTCAGTGATTGCATATCAGCGGCATACAGAAAAGAAGAACATCTAGACAAGTAATTTCATCATATTATACCTTGTTCGAAAGCTTGGAGTATCGTCTTTAAAACTATGTAGGCGATGATAAGTATATCTTCATTTCACAGTTTTGATACCAGCTTGGAACTGTTAAAAATGCCGGTACAGGGGATGTTAAGCCTATCTGGCCTGTTCATTGGTGGAGTACGTGTCACATTAACCTAGACTTGATAAATTATTTGTACATTGTGAAACAACCAGCCAAAAAACACTGGGTCATGTGAGAATCCAAGATTGGACCGAAGCCCTCTAATGGTTAAGAACCAGACGTGCCAATCATGGAGAACTTCTTTTTCAGCCATGCTGTGATCGCGATTCTAATATAAACACCAGTGTTACTGTGTGTCATTTATATTTGACTTCAGATTAGCTAATTAAATTATTTTGATGCTCAAAGGTAACTTCAATATGTAATTGACGAAGATATATATGTAAATTGCAAGTTGTGGGTTTGATCATTTATAATGTCATTTATAATGTCATTTATATGTCTCCTGGTCATGTAATTTGACGTTGAACTATTCTAGTCTTGTTTGGAGATGCAAAGCTCAGATCTTATCATGTAAAACAACAACAGACCCCTGACGGGAATAGCACCTCGCTTCACTGTATGTTGACACTTGCAGGGTTGTCAGCATACAGAAAGAGCCGTTTATGCCAAATGCTTAGCCTTCGGGAAATGCAAGTAAAATTTTACTGACAAAACAAATATGGAAAAACACAGAATTTCACGCCCAATCGTGATATGATGAAACTCATACTTTCACAATGCACGTACGCATGATTCCACCTTAAAATACTATACAGTAATCCCTGTAATCAAATTTATTGGAACATGAGGTTGACGAAATGGTTAAAAATCATGCAGTTAATCCATCATTTCTTATTTCAATGATTTTAGAGGGTGATCAAATTTTTACACATTTTTGAATTTTCTCCCCAAAATTGGGGGTGATTGAAGTTTAATAGGGGGATTGAATTATTAGAGAGATGACCATATTCTGTCCCATTCACATGTAAGAACTGAGCATTTTCAGATATCCCATGTATGGTGTTAATAGAAATATATACAGGGCTCTCAAGGAGAGGCGAGCGATCACTCGCGCGCGCCTCCTGCTCGCCTGAAATAAAAAAATGGCGAGTGGTTCACCACTCGCCTGTTTTCGTCGGTCAGAATAAAATTTAATGACATCTTCAGCTGTTGCTGTCAAGTTCTTGGCTTCCAAGATATCTTGTTGTTCATCATTGGCACGTTTCATAGGTCAGAATAAAATTTTATGACTTCTTCAGCTGTCGTAAAATTCTTGGTTTCGTAAAGATCTTGTTGTTCAGCAATTTCGGAAGGCTTCGCGCCATTTCCGCTTCATGTGTTTGTGCAAAAAGTATAACCCTGTGTCGGAACGAAATTACAGGTAGACTGGTTGCCTCCCTTGTATTTCCATACAGACAAGTTTTGAGCCGTGGGTTATGATTTCCACAAATATAAAATCCGTCAAACACCACGGCTCAAACCACCGTTTCCGATTTTGTTTAACATTACATCACTGCGTTTTAAACATTAGTTTTTGATTTTGATTTACTCTCGATGTTACACGGACTTGACTTTCGTCCCACGATCAAGTCCATGCTTTTCATTGATCTCACGCAATTCCAGTGACAAGCACACGTGCGTTTTCGTTCCTGACAATTTTGTCACTGTTAGCAAGATGTTAGCGGAAAATTGCAAGATGTCGAATCCGAAAGGAAAGCCGATAGAACTATCAAAGTACCTAAAATGGGGAGAGGAACTTACATCAGTGTTCCGAATTAAAGAAGACTACAACACCGTTCTGAACCGTGCATATGTGACCCAGATATTCTGTAATGTACTTGTAGAAGTAATTTCAGCATTTCACTCGCCTCAGGAATTTCTCAGGCGAGTGATAAAAGCACTCGCCTCACTCGCCTAAGCTTAAATTCAGGTGAGTGACGAATCACTCGCCTTCATTTTGCTCCTTGAGAGCCCTGATATAGTTGAACACCTGTGACTGCCCATTCAGTAGTTCTGGTACTAATTTATGTCATCCAAAACTGTTAATGTCTGTGGTTACAGATGGTAAGTAGGTATTGAACCTGTCAAAACCAAAAATCAGTGGGGATGTAAAAAAAATAAAAGGTGACGGATAAGAACAATTTCTGCCTGTCTCCTCCGAACAGTTACCTGAACTAATGATATGAAATAATAATTTTGCTTTTGTGTTTTGTAATGTTACATAAATATATATAAAAAAAATTCCAGTAAATAGAGGCTTCATTAGTTTAATGCATCTAATTAATAATGCATCAATTTTGCATTAATTAATCTGTTGGCAGTTCCCTGCATTCAGTTTGAAAGTTTTTTAGCAAAAATGAATTAACTGTGAATTTTTTTTGTTATTTTTCTACCTGTCTCATGCAAAATATACCTGTCAGAGACCCGTGGACAGGTGTTAATTTTGACCCCTGTTTATGTGAATTAACTTGATCAACAATCACTGATCCTTGTGAAAAGATAAAAGTTAAGCGATGGTAGCATGTTACAGGGTTTAGGAGTACATGCCTGTGAGGTTGTGATGCACCAATCTAATTAAAATTAAATCCTATTTGCTCCCCATTTGGATATTGTCGCTTGTAGGATCTAACAGTCTTGCAGTAACTCGTGTGTTAACCAATCCCGAGAATGCTTCATAGTGCTTTAAAGGGAACATTGATGACAAAGAATTTTTGGTTGGCTCAGCCGAACTAGCCGGCTCGCTGGCGGGGAGTCTTTTCATGTTGCCGCTGTCCCGACATTGTGGCACCATAATACGGGGTAGATACATGGACTGATCTTTGGTGTAAACATTGAAGTAAATGGACACAGTGAACCTATCTCCCCTCCCCGACTGCAAATGGATGAGTCCAGATGCGACCATGATGTCGTAATGCTATTAAATACCCATGGTATGGGTGCTCAGAACACCAAATTCAATTGAAATACGTAAGATCCTACACAGCGACATGTACGATTGGGGAGCATTGATAGGATATTAGCACATTATAGTCGCTATGAAAAATTCTTATTTCAAATCCTGAATGTAAGGAAATAAACATTAGAATCAATTACTATTAGAGTTGGCAAATGTTTGTGTATGGGTATTGGTGGTCAGATTCTCAGGTTTGTGTATTGGAGAAAAAGTAGGGTATGTCTTGTGTAATCAAGGAACAGTACAGTACATACCGCTATGGCACCATGATGGTGTATTTCGGAAACACAAGACTGGGATTGTAATTTCTATTGGAAAAGCAGAAGCCTTGGATAATGTGTTGGAGGAACAGTAGCTGTGTAGTGGGGAAACTGTAGCATCTAAGTTTGTGTATTGAAGGAACAGTAGCCTGGGATTTTGTATTGGAGAAACAGTAATTTGTTGGTGTATTTGAAAACATTAGCCTACATGTAGTTGTGTATTGGAGGAATAGAAACCCAGGATGGTAGACTACAATGTAGATTTGAGTAGTGAAGGAATAAAAGCCTGAGCTTGTGTATTCAGGCTGTATCCAGGGACATTTTGATACCATGATAGGACCAAAAAAAAAGTTTGCTGCAGAGCTGCTAAATTAACCTACATGTATATGGCATGATCATGTCGGTCGAGGCCTTAATGTTAAACTTTGTAGTTCAAGAAAACCAGGCTGAATTCCATTTCCCTTTACGATGTCCAATTTGGCACCCTATTTCCGATTGGATTGATTAGTATTATTGGGCTGAAGGAGTGGTCCCCGAATAAAAGCCTCGCCACATACAGAACTGCAAAGTTGTGAATCTGAATTATCAAATACATTTTACAGAACTTTGCAGAAATATATCATACAGGGCTTGCTCTTCCACAGTAATCCTGGAATCTAGTTCCCATCAGCACTCCCCCAAAATAATTCATGAGAATCCAAAAGATTCCCGCAAAGTTTTATCAATCTGTATAGAAATGGTAGCATTGGATTCCCAAGGATTCCAGTAACGTATGATTGTGAGAATCCATTTGGATTTCGACGATAAGGCCTGTCATATATGACATGCATGAGTTACAATATACAGTATATATACATGTACCCCGGAGCTTAAAATTATTGTATTCTCAGTAATAGCGGTCACAGAATCTGTTGGGGGGAAAACCTCAATTTCGTGGGTCTTTGATTCACCAAGGTGTGGACTATCCCCAAAAAGGGCTTGGATGTGGCCCTGGTATTGGGAGGACAGTAGCACAAGGTTGTGTATTGAATGATCATTAATCCCAGGTTTATTGAAATAGAGGAACTGTACCCTGGGATTGTGTATTGGAACAATGGAGAAACAGATGCCTGGATTTGTGTATTGGGACGATAGTAGCCTGGGTTTGTGTATTATTGGAGCAGTAGCATAGGAGTGTGTGTTGGTAAATTGAGGAGCAGTAGCCTACATGTAGCTCCATATATTTATTGGAGAAACAAGTGGCTATATTTCTGTATAAGAGGAACAGTATCCTGCATGGATATCATACTCCATGTAAGAATCATGAGACGATGCATAAATAGCCAAGTCGGGGGACAACAATGTGTCTAGACTTAGAGCCTTTTTAGCTGCACAAAGACTCAGACAATACATGTAGCTGCCTTCATGAAGTATTTACCCTGGGGGGTTATTTGCATATAGGGGAAAAGTGGCTTAGATTTGTGTATTGGAGGAATAATACTTGGAACTGTATCCTGTAAGAAGTGTGCATAAGAAGTGTATTGGTGGAGCCTACATTTATGTGTAGTGTTTTGTGTATTGAAAACACTGGTCCTGTGGCTGTTGTATTGTTTATCTAATTGGAAGTCCCTAGCTGGTAGATCATTGTGTATGGGTATAAAGAGTAAGCATAAGACATAGAAGAGTATTGGTGGAGCAGGCTGTGTATGTGTATTGGATAGACTGGTCCTAAGGATCTGTGTTTTGTATATTGACAGATCAATGGAAGAAGACTAGTCTGAGTTTACATTGTGGGAGGATTGATCACTGGTTGGGCGGTATCATGGATATGCAAAATTTGAGCGGTTTTGTGTATTGGAAGAAGTGACAGTAGCCCAAGTTTCATACTGGAGGGACTAGTTATCAGGTTATTTTTCCATTGCTCCGGTTAGTGTGTATCGGAGGTCTTCATGTAGTCATGACTTTGTTCATTGGGAGAACTTGGCTCTGACAGTCATTAATCATGTTAATGGACAGTTTCATGATCTGTGTGTGCACAGAAATGACTTGCTATATGTGCTTGTGTATTTAAATTAAAGGACAATACTGCATTTTTGCTTTTGAAGGACCAGTTGTGAGACTGGGTATGTGTATGATAGAACAGTTATCGTACCATATCTTGTGAACTTACATGTATGTGTATTCGATGATCATGAGACCTGGAAGAACAATGGAACCCATTTTGCTCACTGGAATGAATGCTCATGGCAGTTGTGCGCCATTGTGTATTGGCAATTGGGAACTTGTCAGGAGTGAACAGCATAAAATCCAGAGGATTCTGTGTCTGCGAATTTTCTATTGACTGGACTGGTCCAGAAGCTCTATTTGTGTATTGGAGAGGCGATGGCCAGTGTGTATTTGTGAGGACTGTTAATAATTCAATCATGAGATTAGTGTATTCTTTCAATAAGCCGGCATCTTGAAAGACGGGTTATAGGGTTACAATTGATGCTACACATGTATTGTACATGTAAGCAGATCCCATGTTTGTGTATTGGAAAGATGGTATGGTTGTGTTTCCACTGAACTGACCATATATAGCTGGATTTCATTGTGTGGACTGTGTTATGTATTGATGTAACATCTCTGAAAATTTTAATTATTAAGATTTTAAAGGAGTTAAAACTATAGATTTAGCAATCATTTGTCTAGACCATTTGCATGATTGGAAATTCCATGTCAGCAACAACAAAAAAAGTGAGCTATATCGTGTTCATGTACATGTACCTGCCCATCTTTCATTCACACAACCATTATTAATCTTATATGCATCATTGTTTTAAACAGATTTCTCTAATTTGTCATGTGTGTCACACTGGAAATCTTGCACTTAATTGGTCAATTCAAATTTTCAAAAAGAAATCCAGCATTTTCATTGGCTCGTGGAGAACATTGAAGAAAAATCCAACCAATGATAAAAGTTTCTGTAAAAAGTTCATTGGATCACCATGTACATGTAACAAATAAACAAAATAATGTTTTAACAAATTATAGAAATCGTACACATGTATACATGTTATGACAAAGAAGGGGAATTTTTTTTTTTACACTTCTCTCCAATTCTTGATTGAATACTATTACTGAAGAACAGGCATTGCTTTTCCACAGGAATCCTATTCCCGACAGCACTTCCGCAAAATAAATCTCGGAAATCCAACAGATTCCCGCAAATTTCAGCAATGATTGCTTTGGATTCCTGCGAATTCTCGATAGTTAATCTGTGGAAATCTGTTTGGATTCCTGCAAATTTTGACAAAAAGCAATGCCTGCTGGAGTGTGCATGTACTTCCCCGGAACAGAATCTCTCTCTATCGTGTTGGTATCAGCCCGATCAGTCTTTTCATTGGAAGGAACAGCATGGAATCTATAACAATCAAAAATATATAACGATTGAAATGATGACTGTTATTTTCCATGAATGAATATCCATTAATATTGCCCATAACCTCAGAAGAAATGTGAAAGAAATTTCTAACGCCATCTCACCTGTGTTGCGAAAATAGCCTCACCGGCTGATCACCGTTTCACCGGCTGGCAACAGTCGGATGTAGGGGGTGTTTAAGCCTTTCAACTGTTTAATGATGAAACAAATGAGGTGGACTTTGACGTGTAACCCTGGAAACATTATTTTGGGTCGCACTGATGATGTAGTGTGTCAGAAGGATGTGTTCATAAAATACATGGCTGATTTGAGTGAATATTTTGATATTGGGGAACTTGCACAATACAAACTACTCAATCAGTTCATGGATCCTGTGAAAGATAGTCCTGATAGTGTGGCCATTGTCACTCGATTGGTTGTTTAGCATGACCAGCCCTCGTCTATATTTTAAGGGCAAATAATTAAAATAGATGAGGGATTTACATTTTCATGAGTAAAACTTACTCATTTTCTTCATATTCGTATACAATTGGTTTGAAATCTAATAATTAATAATAAAAAATTATAGCATCTAGCATGTGTATTTAAAAAATCAAGGTTATGCTAAACAACCAATCAAGTGACAATGGCCTTAAAGTCACTTTCCAGTGTTTCCTCTGCAAATGCACTGCAATGTTCAAACCCCAAATCGTACCGCAACTTCCAAATTCTACTGCAACTTTCAAATTCTCCGAAACTCGGGTCATAAATTCCCACTGTTCAAAGTTTCATAGCTGCAGTGAATCAGCTTGGTTTAGATATGGTATATATATGTGTACAATATATGATATCACTATAAATTCAGCCTCGTTGAGAAATCACCAGTAGAAAGGGTAGTCGATGCCGCCCATTGACACCCGCTAGATTTTAATATAGAGATTAACCCAAGCATAGGGGACAGTGTGCTGCTAGCTGATGTATCAATGCCAACACATTAAGGTGGTAACTTACTCCTCGCCATAATGCCCACAAAAAGAGGAAGCGCGACTTTAAAGTACGGACATAAATTCTCGATTGTATGACAAATTCGATCTAGCGGTATATGAGGTACTGTGTATTTATAAAATCAAGGTGATGCTAAACAACCAATCAAGTGACAATGGCCTATATGCTCCATGATCTGATTATGTGATTACCACTTTTTGTTTGTCGATATTGTCCCAGTTGACCAATCAACTGACAGAACAATCACTTCCTGTTTATCTTGTGGTCCTATTGTGCAAGCCTCCCATTATATGTTTCAAAGAAAAAGAGAAATAAATATTTATGCAGGGAGGATATGACAGCTTATCAACAGCACGAATGCTGCTTGGACTCGCAAATTATTTAGCTCATTTGAGATGATCAGTCTGATTGCAAAGCAGGAAGATATATTCATGAGAAATGTTTCGTGGAAAACTTTTCACCTTGAAAATAGCAAGAATTAGTTCTGTGTGAATAAAAGCATTAACAATACTTCTCAACATCACAAGTGGATCTATACTATTGAATGAAGTATTTCGAACTTTTCATGGCCTATTAACAAGTTGAAAGTTGTTATGTGGTCTGCGGTTTTGAGGGATATGCACTTTGATAACTACTATGAAACTTGCGATCGGTAGCCTATACATGTAACTTTGTGAAGAGTGCATTGCCCATACAGTGCTAGTTTAGTACAAGTTTAGCCCCCACAACATCAGCCCAGGGTTGAAGATAGCTTGCAGCCAGGCCATACAGGAGATCAGGGTTGTACAGACAGTTCATATGCATGTACACACAGGGGTTCTACACAGAGCTTGTAGAGGGAACAGGGCCTCTTTCAGACTATGAATGGCTGCGTTTGTTTTGCTGTATCAGAATGGATCAGACGCCCAGGGCAGTCTGCAGGAAGTTGTACAGTCAACTTGAGCCACCTAGGCTTGATGGTTTGCAGATAAAACTCTGTTGAATGTATAATTCATCGCACAGTGACTTTCCGGAACTCCTGCTGTATATATATATATTCACTTGTACAACCTGCAGTTGATGCCCTCTCATTTGAAAGCCCTTGAGCATGTAATTTTTTATTTTGTTCAGCTTTTGCTACCTGTATCACCTCTCTTCGGCATATGACGGCACATTAAAAAAGTTGTTCGTTGATCATCAATGCTGGCGCAGTATTTCCTTGCCGCCTCAAACGTTTTTTTCATATTTTTCTGCAATGTCAACAGTTTTGTTCAAACTACCTTTGCTGACCAGCTTGTCTGACATGCAGCCCCTACAAGATATTTTATAATACTGATTTCTATTGAACAAAGGTCTAATCGGCGAAATCTTCTAGATGCCGGACCGAAATGTCCGGCAGCCAGAAAACGATACTTCATATGCTTTTTTCTCCTCCCCATATAATGAAACTCACCTTATTTCAGTTAAATCACAGACTTGGAATCCGTTCTAAACATTCCGTGGGTAATTTATTCAAGCATTTTCACAACACAGCTTTCCTGAACATAATAAATTGCTTATCTGGGAAGGCAAATTCTCTGACATTTTTGAATCGGTTCAGGAAAGCTGTGTTGTTGTGATAATGCTTGAATAAATTACCCATGGTATGTTTAGAATGGATTCCAAGTCTCTGATTTATCTCAAAAGGTGGGTTTCATTATTTTAGATGAAGAAAATGGTGTATTAAGTATCGTTTTCTGGCTGCCAGATATTTCGGTCTGGCAGCTAGAAGACTTTGACTATTAGATGGGCAGACCCTACATTCAATAGAAATCAGTATTATAAAATATCTTGTAGGGGCTGCGTGTCACTCAGACAACTGAAAAGCATGGAAGAAAGGCAACTTGGTTCTGCCAGATGATTTACTCCAGCCCCATTGACTGAAAGCTGGGACACACCTAATCAGTTCAGTCGGAGGCAATTGCTTCCAACATCGTTGGCAGAAAGAGTTTACTGCATCATGATATAAGAATTAATAAATCCAAATTAAACTGATCATGTGAAAATACTTGTTGATGATAAATGATATCTCATGACTTGTCATGAGAAATCAATATCATGAGTAAAAGTTGGCCGCACAACTAGCCTACTCTTTTTTATCACAAAGGTGTGCGCCGACCTTGATCATTGACCTCAGTTGGTATATTTCCCAAACTAATGGAAAATGAAAATAAATTCCGCCCACCTTCACCACTTTCCTGATCAGCAGGAGATGATAAACGATTATTTTTCATGAATGCAAGGCTGAGATAAAAAGTTAAATTGTTCTCCATTCAGGCTTCATTTGTCATCAGTTGTCTTGATCAAGGCAAAAACTGTTTTAATCTCTTACAAACCGGGACACAAGATCTCAATGGGAAGATCAAATGTTGATTGTTTGATATTTCCATGATAACGCTGCATGAAGTTGAGGTATCTATCCAGATCTGTCGTCTACGTGCACGTCACACAATGGTTCAGGTTTAATTGGTCATAGCTATATGTGGCATCATTAATTGTCAGTCCTCTTATGATTAAATTTTAACCGGAAATTTGATTACTATATAGCATGTACATGTACTCGTACTAGTACATGTGTATATTCATGTCAAATTAATGCTGTCAATTATTGACAATTGAGGTCACATAGCCCTATAGGGTCAAGGGAAGCACGCCTCAATGTGAGACAGGAGTATGAAGACGGGGGTAGGGAGTTTTTTTTGGCCAAAATGAGAGATATTCACACAAAAACTCGTAACCCTACACCATTTGTTTTAACTTAGGCATTAAAATCTACGCGACTCGGTATGATAGACAGTTCAGCAGTAAATTAGCACAGAAGAAATACCGATACAAAGGTTTTAAATCTTATTTGAACAAGAAAATATATTGAAATAGACAAATAATTCACAATGGCTTCCATTTTGGAGCAGCTGCTACATTGCTATGTTCACCTCTCGCCAAAGAAACAGTATTGCCTGGTTGCCACATTTTTCTAAGAGGGCAAGTGCATGCGACAGTTGGATGAGTCGTGGTATAGCATTAAAAACATTTATAAAGCGCTGACACTAGAGCGCTGAATGAGTGACCCACTCCCATGGTACACCACTATACTGCTGGGCAGGTGATCCACTTTCATGGTACACTGCAGACATTATAGTGATGGATGGGTGATTCACTTCCATGGTACACCACAGACACTATAGTGCTGAACAGGTGACCGACTTCCATGGTACACCACAGACACTATAGTGCTGGACAGGTGACCCACTTCCATGGTACACCACAGACACTATAGTATTGGACAGGTGACCCACTTCCATGGTACACCACAGACACTAGTGCTGAACAGGTGACACACATCCATGGCCCACTACAGACACCATAGTGCTGAATGGGTGACCCACTTTCATGGCACACCACAGACATGCTGGACAGGTGACCCACTTCCATGGTTCACCACAGACACTTATCGTGATGGATGGGTGATCTACTTCCATGGTACACCACAGAAACTACAGTTCCGGATTGGTGATCCACTTCCATGGTTCACCACAGACGCTGTAATGCTTAATTGGTGACCCACTTCCATGATACAGCACAGACAATATACTGCTGGATTGGTGATCCACTTTCATGGTACACTACAGACACTTTAATACTGGATGGTGACCCACTTCTGTGGTACACCACAGACAATATATGCTGGACGGGTGATTCACTTTCATGGAACACTAAAGACAGTATTGTCATGGGTGATCCACTTCCATGGTACACCACAGACAATGGTCATGGGTGATCCATTTCCATGGTACACCACGGACAGTATGGTCATGGATGATCCACTTCCATGGTACACCACCGACAATGGTCATGGGTGATCCATTTCCATGGTACACCATGGACAGTATGGTCATGGTTGATCCATTTCCATGGTACACCATCTATGGTCATGGGTGATCCACTTCCATGGTACACCACAGACAATGGGCATGGGTGATCCATTTCCATGGTACACCACGGACAGTATGGTCATGGGTGATCCACTTCCATGGTACACCACAGACAATGGTCATGGGTGATCCATTTCCATGGTACACCATGGACAGTATGGTCATTGTTGATCCATTTCCATGGTACACCATCTATGGTCATGGGTGATCCACTTCCATGGTACACCAGACAGTATGGTCATGGGTGATCCACTTCCATGGTACACCACAGACATTATAGTGCTGGATGGGTGATCCGCTTCCTTGATACACCAACAACACTACAGTGCTGGATGGGTGATCCACTTTCATGGTAAAATGCAGACACTGTGGTGTGGCATGAGTGATCCACTTTTATGTTAAATCGCAGAAATCATGTTTTTGGTAAACACGGAACTCGCTTGTGAACACTCTGGTTTATGCTTTTACCAGCAAAGTTTTGTTCTAAAATTGATATGAAAATGAAGGTTTGTTCAAGATGAACTTCAGTCTCTCATGTTTATAATATATGCAAGAGCTGTTGATCACCCTCCTCGATTGTGTCTGCTGTAACATCTGTGAGAGCTAGCTGTTGATCACCCTCCTCGATTGTGTCTGCTGTAACATCTGAGAGCTAGCTGTTGATCACCCTCCTCGATTGTGTCTGTAACATCTGTGAGAGCTGTTGATCACCCTCCTCGATTGTGTCTGCTGTAACATCTGTGAGAGCTAGCTGTTGATCACCCTCCTCGATTGTGTCTGCTGTAACATCTGAGAGCTAGCTGTTGATCACCCTCCTCGATTGTGTCTGTAACATCTGTGAGAGCTGTTGATCACCCTCCTCGATTGTGTCTGCTGTAACATCTGAGAGCTAGCTGTTGATCACCCTCCTCGATTGTGTCTGCTGTAACATCTGAGAGCTAGCTGTTGATCACCCTCCTCGATTGTGTCTGTAACATCTGTGAGAGCTGTTGATCACCCTCCTCGATTGTGTCTGCTGTAACATCTGAGAGCTAGCTGTTGATCACCCTCCTCGATTGTGTCTGTAACATCTGTGAGAGCTGTTGATCACAATGCTGATTGTGTCTGTAACATCTGTGAGAGCTGTTGATCACCCTCCTCGATTGTGTCTGCTGTAACATCTGAGAGCTAGCTGTTGATCACCCTCCTCGATTGTGTCTGTAACATCTGTGAGAGCTGTTGATCACAATGCTGGATTGTGTCTGTAACATCTGTGAGAGCTGTTGATCACAATGCTGGATTGTGTCTGTAACATCTGTGAGAGCTGTTGATCACAATGCTGGATTGTGTCTGTAACATCTGTGAGAGCTGTTGATCACAATGCTGGATTGTGTCTGTAACATCTGTGAGAGCTGTTGATCACAATGCTGGATTGTGTCTGTAACATCTGTGAGAGCTGTTGATCACCCTCCTCGATTGTGTTTTGCGAGAGCACTCTTGGCAATGTAGATCATATCACTCTCCAATGCAAGTTACATGTACATTGTCCAGGAGAGCAATCAATAGCTTTCCAAGTCGAAAAAAAGTATTCATGGAACCAATAGATGGCTTCAATTTGTGATATAAGTTATAACATGTAATTGTAGTTCTGTTATATGGCTTGCACAAAAACTGTTTGGCAACTTTCTTAAGGTCACAAACCACTAAATAATCGCCTTAGTTAATATATAGTAAATTGGCAGAGCAAATCTTGAGAAAACTATATTCCCTAATATTCGCCACCACACCAAACATATAAAAATTCAACATACATTCCCCACCATTGTTTTTGAGATAAGACCGCTAGAAATAGGGTAATCCAGCCCGAAACCATTACGGAGGTGCAGACAGGATTAAAATCTGAAAAGGTGGTTTTGATATTTGAGAGTTACATATTATAGAAACATTTTAGAATACGTCACAGACCATTTCTGGTTCAATCAGGTGTAATGGCTAGTTCAACAAGCTGAACCCTGCTGACATTTAATTTTGTGATATTGACAACGCAGGGTTCAGCCGTTGAACCGAAATTTCCTATCGCAAAATTTTCGGCCTCCCGACCTAGGTAACAGCGGGTGGATTTGGGCTCACAAAAATCGATAATACCTACCGCTTTGCACTCGCTTGGATAGAATACATATTTGCCTACTTCCCTGGCCATTTATTTTATCCGTCCAGCTTCTTTAATTTCCATAAACGGCAAAAGAAAAAAAAAATCATCGCGGCTGATCTTCCAAAAACGAAATCGGCCGCCATTTTATCACGTGACCCTGAATCTCGCGTGATGTTATTCTAAATTCAGGATTACACGAGTCGGAAGAACTGAATCCGCTCAGTCGATCCAGTCGCTTAGGGAGATGAAAAATCCCGTGAATCACCTTTTCCAGTATGTGCCTTCTATTATGCTTGATACCTATAGTTACAATTTTACATTTAAAAGCAGATAATTTGACAGCCTTATGAGTGAGCCGTTTCCGACCTTCCCGTCTACAGTCCCGAAATTACAATCGAGGTACGATCAGTCTCGTGTCACCATAGTGATATTTTCAAAATGGTGGCATATTTAGTTTTTGGAAGATCAGCCGCGATGATTTTTTTTTCTTTCGCCGTTTATGGAAATTAAAGAAGCTGGACGGAGAAAATAAATGGCCAGGGAAGTAGGCAAATATGTATTCTATCCAAGCGAGTGCAAAGCGGTAGGTATTATCGATTTTTGTGAGCCCAAATCCATCCGCTGTTACCTAGGTTGGGAGGCCGAAAATTTTGCGATAGGAAATTTCGGTTCAACGGCTGAACCCTGCGTTGTCAATATCACAAAATTAAATGTCAGCAGGGTTCAGCTTGTTGAACTAGTGTAATGGCCAATCATTGTTCACCGGAAGTCAAGTCCGGTTTGTGACCTTAAAATGGTTACACTGTAATAATGAATTTGCCATTCGGTTACCGTTATTGCTCCGATACTGATTCAGCCAGGCATAACACATGTTTTTTTGCGTAGGGCTATTCTTTTCTGGTTGTAATTTGTTTACCATGATTCACAGTGATATTGTATTAATGACTCATATGCGACAGGTAAACATATATACCGGTACCTGATTCATAAACATGTAAGTGGGTAGGAGTGGATATAAATATATACAACTATACATGTATTGGGGAGTTTGAAATCAACCTGATCAAAAAAAACAATAATAAGATCTCGACCATTTCAAACTGGGTTAGTTCCTGGTTACATGTGGTTTTGTTGCTGGTTTCCATGGATACGACAAAAACAGCAGGTACTAGGCCTGGAGTGGTACAGGATCCCAAGGCGGATCTCTCAAGCTGGAAGGATTTGCTGGGTGTTTTTAGTTTTACATCCATGGACTGGCCTGGCAGGCAGTGCAGCATTGGATTCTATTCTGGGCCACAGTGACCTAATTTCTGACTGAGAAGTCTGGATACATGTCCATGCAAATGTAGGTCAGCTGTTATTTTGTTTTGCTTATATGCAGTTTTACCTGGCTGTATTTTACATGTATATCAGTGTGATTATATACTGATAGTACTCAATGCCTTGTTCAAATTTCTAATGAAAACAGCAAACACATGTAGTGTGTAGCACATGTATAAAGAAATATGAATAACTATAACTATTGCCGTATTGGCCATCATTAATTAAAAAGTATTGAATTTGATAAGACAACTAAAAGTATTTTGTGTCGGATAAAGACCATCAATAAAGGTCGTGTGTTAATGCAACTTTTTTTGCAATTTTGTGGAGGTTTCCATATTCTGGAGTTTCCGATGTATCTTATTTCTTTTCCAACACAGTATACATGTAAACATCTAACAGGTCATTTCTAATGCTTTAAATAAAATACAGACGATTTTGGGGAAAATTTCCTGAAATAAGTGGATGCTTGCGTACAGGGTTACCGGTTTAGATCAATTTTGTGTGCCTTCTAGAAACAAAATATCTAATGTTTCTACCCAAGTTGGAATACATACATGTACATCCATGTAACTTACAAGTTTTGGATTTCCCAGAGGAAATATTTATATCAAATTTTAACTAGAAGTTGTTTCAGCAATGTACATGTAATTTACTATATTTAGCATGTTTATAGCCAGATTACCCTGGTGAAATTCTGTTGAAGCCATTCTGTTGATATTATCTTTAGTTTGGACTTTGGTGGGACCCCCAGTGGAAGGATTTAACCATCAAGCTGTCAAAGCAACCCTTCACAGGGGTACTTCAAGTTGAGGCTAATATCAGTAAAGGTATATACCACACTGTACCCTCATGGCTAGCTTCATGTTGTTCACCTACTGGAGGGCTGGGAAAGGACTACATGCACTGGATACCCTTTAATCCAACAAGGGGCTCCAGAAGGGTTTTAGGACTTTTAGGTAACACTTGACTGGGACTGGAGAGCTGGTGATTTACATGTTGGGAAAATTGAATTTAGGATGAATTCATACTGTAAATGTTTATTTTATTAGAGACTTAGGAATTCATACCTTGGTGATGATGGAAATTGCTATATTTTTGCCAGAATTTGTTTAGGTCATTTTCAACGTCCGAGAGATCCCATTTCCCCATGATGGATAAAGCCCGGCGCACACGAAAGCTATCAGCTGAGCTAACGGCCTCAATTGCCTGTCAGCTCAGGGGCTAGCTCTCATGTGTGGGCAGTTTTTGGTGAGTTTTTGGCCTCACGAGGCCGAGAGAAGAATATCAAACTTGTTTGATAATTTCGCCTCACGAGGCCAAATCCTCCGCGTGTGTGGCGAGCGCAAGCCAACAGCTCAGCAGTTTTATTTGACCAGCCAATAGAAACGTATCTCGAATTCTTGTGATTTTTACGGCTGTTTAAAAATGATCTCGAAGAAAGTGTTCTGCGGGAACCGGTGATCCTTTTGCTCACCGTGTGCGCTGAAACCACATGTGCACCAGAGCTAGCCCCTGAGCTGACAGGCAATTGAGGCCGTTAGCTCAGCTGATAGCTCTCGTGTGCGCCGGGCTTTATGAAGTTTCAGGTCTTGTTCCAGTGGTCAATTCATGTACTTTCGATAGATGGTTTAGCTAAATATAAACAGAGGATGTGATTGGATTACAATGCTATATCCACTTGGGTACAGATGTGAAATCGAGGTCAATGATCGAGTTAGTTTGAGTCTTAAGTGCCTTGAGTTGATTGACCTGAAAGTGAAGTGCGAAAAATGTGATCAAAATCAATAAAGACTGAGTACGCATGCATGCTACATTTTTTTACCCAAAGCTAATGCTAATCGACTGGCTGTGGATATTGTTGAAAGTACCCTAGCACTTTGTTCGTCTGTCCATATTGTACAGGAACTTAATAATAACCCTATTCGCTCACTTTCCCCTCTTCTCCGTGAAGATTTAGACAATGTTTTGTTACCTAATGTGGAATTGAACGAGTCATGAAGTCAACTATATAGAAATTTAAACTTGAAGTATAAATATTATGATAGAGTTCATATGCATATCCTGTTATGGGCTGAGAATCATTATGGCCAGACAGTTCACCAGGTTAGGGAAAACCTCTCTCTAAAAATGGAGGTAAAGAAGGTCGTTTTTTCTTGATAACTTTTGACTTATTCATCATAAGACATAACGTAATAAAATCTTCAGGCGACTTACTTTAAATATTGTTACATGCCGGAACAGTGGTTTTCCAATGAAAGTGTGCAAAGTCTAATTGTTAACGGAAAACAAAACATGTCATCTATTCTTATGCAAATTAGATAGATGACAATTTGTTTTTCCAATACCATCCGATGCGAATAAATATATCCATGGTCGCCTATGGCGGATGTTTCTATCTTCGATATATCATTGAATTTATTAGACAAAAGGACCTTTTTTACCTCCATTTCTAGAGAGAGGTTTTCCCTAACCTGTTCACTACGTCAGAGGCCAACTGATTTCGGCCTGTGCAGACTTTTCACTGGAAGCTGCGTGAAAGAAGTCAAGCTAGCTCATACTGCTCATACTGAGCACTTGATGGAGTTTGTGCAGGACTGGGCATTTGTGTTCCTGTGGACATACCTAGTTGCCAATATACATGTAAATGGTTGTTTGTTTATGGGATATGTGATTCGTTAATTTTGAGATATTCAAACTTGTCCCAGCAAATACACAACAACAACAACATGGCAGATTACTGGTCTAGCCCCTTGAAACACATTGTTCTCAAATGTGGGAGTATTGTTGTAATAAAAATGGAAACCATAATTCTCTCTCTCTCCTGAAAATGGATTAGAAGAAAATCAAAATACATGTACATGTATTTATGGTACGAACAAGTGTGACATAATTATTTAATTTTTTTTTTTTTTTTTTTACCTGTTTAATGTGAAATGCATTTCTACCTTTCATTTGTATTACCTGGACAACACATGTGAACATTTCAAGCCCTGTAAATGCAGTTGCCATATTTTTCGTACATGAATGTGAATGGACATGTATATAGGCTAGCACATGTATGACATTAGGCTGAACAGGATTACTACATGTATAGTACCATATTGTAGATATATATAGGTACATGTAGATGTATTGGACATTGAGATAATTTATGGGGTCACTTTACAAGCTGTCATCCCCTGATCCCCAGGTCCTTTTATAGTTCACCTCTAGTACCTATATGTAGCCCTTATTTCCATTGCCCACTTTCCCCCCAGTTTACTGGATCATTATACTGAATCAAAGGTTTGATATATTATATTTTATAGCCTCTCAATGAACAGTCACAGGGCTCTTGATAAATACTAGGAAAGACCGGATAGTTGACCCCATTCAGGTCATTTACTATAGTTGAATTCTGACAAACTGTCCATAACCTGCACTATTTTCACTTCAATATGAGATATCATGGCCTGGGAGAACACATGTACATGTCATTCGGAACTCCCGAGCGGAAATCTACGAAGGGGACTGATTCTACGCTCGGGACGACAACATGAATTTCGTATGAATCTCCAGATGTGACGCGCCGGAACGGTTTAATACGCATGGCTCCGAAGCCCAATCACTCTCGCGGAAGCCTTAATCCCCGACCAGCAAATATTTCCCTGCGAGTCTCTGATTTACGTCAGATATTCTAAAAACTGTTTATTCTTTTCATTCGAAGCACGTTTCAATAGAAAACCATCAGTTTAAATGGTGCACACGCCACGTATTGGCAAGATATAATTCCCGTGACGTCACTGACAATTCCCTGACAGACCGAAACACACGTGACCACGCTCTAGTCCAATATGGCGTCAATGGCCTTCGAGGGACATCTCAAACCGGAGATCCCCGAGAAGTTGCGAATGATGTACATGGTTGTAAATAGAACATCCAGAAAAGCAAGATTAGAGAAATTGATACTGTTTTGTCAACAACTCCTTTCCCCAGTTCATTGCCGATAAAGCACCATTTGTGTTTTTAGGTTCCGATATATCATAACGGCAAATCATATTTTTGTAAAAACTTATTGGCGGGCATGTGCCTACATGTGTCTCTGCACCTGTGTGTTATCCCATAATTTTTTGGTAAATTTTAGGTGGTTGTAGAAAAAATGACCTTCGTTGGTCATGACAGATTACATATTAGGTCACATGATTCTTTAATGAATGCATGATATAAAGATTCGGTGCAGTATTTCAGCCAGAGGCATCATAGGAGCAGCAAGAGTGTACTGAAATTTTGCCATAACTCGTCTTCCCAGAAATTTCTTTGACTCCGGTAATACTATAATGGAGCCTGGGTTGTAACCTGGGATATAATCGTTCATCTCCTGGAAAATCCTTTAAACTCCTGGAATTTAATTGCTAACCTGGAAAGTCCTTATGGGCGATTCCACGACAGAGAGTGAAAGTTGCTCAAATTTCAAACTGCTAGGATTGGAACATCTGTTGATTTTTTGTATCAACCAGTGCCTGAACTAAGACAAAATGAAGTTTTTGTCATTGACTGGTCCACATTCTAGAAAAAAATACCATTAAAATACCTAGCAAACTCGGACAGCCATAAAATGTGATTTTCTAGTAGGCCTCAAATTAAGATGTAAAATCTGAAGTATTCATCTCAGTTTGGTTATATCTGATGTTAGTAACTAATAACCATGTATTCTAACATGCAAACTTGCCAAATTTGTGAAGTTGGCAAGACTATGTCATTTTCACTCAATATTCAATCCGATTATCGCAATGTAACTTACGTGACAAATTTTCATGGGTCATTTTGTCAAGAGATAATATAGGCAATAGATATAAAAAAACTCTTCCCTCAATGAAACTACCTCATGTCCACTAGGAACATCCACCTCTTAACTTGGTAAAAAACAAATAGTTGAATAGAAATTTAGGCGACATGTCACGTAAGTTACAAAAATTGTCACGTAAGTTACATATACAAAACCATGTAAACTAGGAATAATTTTTTTGTCAAAAGCAAATCCAACTATTAAGTATTTCTAACTTTGTTACCACTAAAAGTATACTATTAGGATATCCTAAACTGTCCTTGCAGACAAGTACAGGGTCCAGTCCCATAAATAATTCCAATGTTTTCGCTGAAAATATGGTAATGAGTTTGGTAATTAATTAGAAAATAATGAACAGTTAAGTATCCCAGAAATTGTTCTTCCTGTATATTTACATCGTATTATTCAATTTCTAAACATTTCTGCAAGTATTTCCTGAATAAATAGTCCAGAAACCCATCCCATGTAACTTACGTGACGCACATTTGTAACTTATTTGACACTGGTTAACAATCTTTATAACCCTTGTGGTGAAATATGGCAAAGTGACTGATGGCAACTATACTCATACCTACTAATTCATTGTTCAAGCTATCGCTACAGGTGAGAACTTTTAAGATTCTTCCATCCAAATCAGAGAATTTTTAACATACGTCAAATGACCCAAAACTACCCTAATTCTCTGAGTAACTTACGTGACACTTTTTTAATTAAGCCCAGATGCTAATTAGTTTCACTGAAATTAATCACAAACCCATTCAAATTATAAGAAATACTTTTCTTTAAGTGATTTGTTTTGTTATTGGTGTAGTCATGGCTGTTAATTTTGTCAAATGTTACAAATACATCCCCATCGGGAATGAAAATGTTACGTGACATGGAATCGCCCTTATAAATGAAGTGAAACTCCTGGAAGAACTACTCTTTCGTCTTCTGGGAGAACCAGCGATCTGCTGCCATGCTTTACGGTACCAATATTTGTTCCTGAACTTCATGAATTTGCTGATCTTTGTTGCGAGTACTATGTTTTTATAGATCTGGAAAGTCCTGGACAACTCCTGGAATGTTTTCCTGCCATAAGAGTATGAACCCTGTGTAATATTTGTCATATTGTATCCCAGGTCTTATACTCAAACCCATAGATAATAATATTTTAATCTATGATCAGATCGTTGTAATCAGTCAGTACATAGATTGTACATGAACCCTTACCTAATAGATTATTCAACAGTTATGGGGTGACTTGAGTGCAGAATGGCTGGGAAGGAGTACCAGGGTCATTCTCAGGCACTCCCTGACTAACAAAATAATTACATTCAAAATACTGCAGTATTGCATGCATTGAGTAAATGTGTCTCATTGTTACACCAAATCTGTTTCTAATTACAGGCCAGACCTAACATTCACATGCCCCTCTATAGCTGTCCCATGAACAGGTTACTTCAAGTGGCTTTAAAATTCTCAGTTTATTCCCCAGGGCCAAGTTAAACATTGTGATTATCACACCTTTCTTTCCAGTCTGTTGCATGTCCACAATATGTATGTTTGTGGGTGGTCCTTTCAGATATTGGCCAGTGCAATGCATATACCTGTACAGTAACATAATTTGGTCAATTGAATCTTATCCTACTTCCGAGAAAAGCTAGTACATGAAATTTTCCCAGCTGCACTTTTAGCACGAAGATAATGTCCCAATATCTCTCTTCTAACTTCTAAGCTGCGAAACAAAAAAAACAAACAACAAAACTAAAGTTTAAAGATGTAATCAGCCTCAAATCTAGGCTGAAATCAATGTTTCTCAAACTCAGCGAAAGTGACATATGTTACAACAGGTACAAAATGAAACACACTTGACCACAAAACACTAAACTTATTTCTACCATTCACGAAAAAATAGAACAAATTGATCTTTGAAAATAAACGGCATGGCATGCCGTTTATTTTTCCACGGCTGTGTCAACAAGCGTATACACGTATGATGCATTCTACCAACGTATGCTGTGTGACATTACCGAACCGTAGGCACGAGCCATGATGTTATCATATGGCTGCAGCTGTGCGGCATTCAAATTCGTAAGCGTCGCTACGTCACTCATATGTCACGCAGTGACGTCATTTTCCTTTCCGCGTACAACACACACTCAATGGCGAGACAGAAAAGCCATCGAAGCGGGCAGAGTTACAAATTTCTCTGACAAGATATTCTTGCATTCGTTGTATATGACGATCCCACTACAATCAAATATAATATATATGATGCTTTGGTAATCTTCAATGCTGAAAAAACGCATAGGGGAGAGTTTACAAAATCCGTCCATTTTGAGGCTGATTACATCTTTAAGTTCAATGCGAAACAAAAAAAAACAAACAACAAAACTAAAGTTTAAGTTCAACACTGTAAAACTTAAAAAAAAAATAGCTACATGTATCATAGTATCAAAATATTGAGAAAGCAAACAACTCTGAAGATTGCCAGAGAGTAGACATTTTCAAACATGAGACTTCACCCGTAGAAGTCTGCGATTAAAATAATACAGCATCGCGAGGCTGAACCTCAGTGCAATGTCACATGGATAATGACTTTGTTTCGCACTTTTTGCGATTAAAGGGTTCGATCTCAGGACAGACCTATTACAGCGTTTGCTTTTCCACAGGAATCCGGGAATCTGATTCCCGTTAGCACTCCCGCAAAATAATACATGGGAATTCAGCAGATTCCCGTAAACTTTCAGCAATCTGTATAGAAAAGATAGCTTTGGATTCCCGTGGATTCTCGTAGATTAAGATTGCGAGAATCGATCAATTTGCATTCTCGTAAAGTTTGACGAAAAGCAAGGCCTGTATTAGCATTTAGTCTGGACAAATTGGAATATTATATTAACTTAGTCTTTGGTATATCATGCATGGGATTTAATGTATTGAATACTCTGTCCCATATATTCATTCTCATTCTGATTTATGAGAAATTCAATCGCAGGAAGTGATTTTCCCGCCATATTAGGAATTACGGTTCATCAAATTTATCAGAACATGAGGTTGACCTTGAGGCTGAGAACCATTCACAAGATACATTATTTCTAGACTATTTTAGTTATTTTAGATAGTGCTCTATGTAATTCATTAGACTTACAGAATTTTGTCCAGAAAATTGGGTGCGATGGATTATAATAGAATGATTGAATTGATTATTAGAAGGTGCACAATGATTAAATTATGTAACTGGGCACTGGTTACATGTATTATCCATGAGAATTTCTGAAATTTTAGATCATTTTTTGGGCCCATTTCAGGTCAATATTCCAGTTCTGATGTAGCAGATGTGATCAAAGCCTGGCCTTATCTGATCTAAAGTGTCAATAGTATGTTGAAGCATTGTCTGATCAAATTTTGAGGCCTCTGTGGGGCTTTCCGAGTTGACCTGGGATCATTGTGCACACCCCAGGTCATGTTAAGACTAGGCCTCAGCTCTTCAGACAGCTTGTTGTAGAAAGGTGACTAACTGTGGCACCTGTGGAATTCCCGGGGGTGGAAAGAATAGAACTCTAACCATGGGCTTCCCAAGTTTGAAAAGGAATAAGATCCAAACATTGAAATAAAGTTGAAGGCGACATTAATTCGTATTCAATCACTCAATCAATAAAATTATGATAAATGACTGATCATTTCCAGTACAGTATGCTTATTTCAGATCCTAGTCACCCCTAATAATATCTTACTTTAATATTGGCGGTAGGGGCTGGACCCAAAGAGATCCTTGGACCCTCTTTTCCAAGCATTTTCGTTCTCTCATTTCATCATCATCTGACTTAGAGCTTCTTGAAAAAAAATTGTTTTTTTTTGTGCACTCCCAAGGGCATGCTGTATTCAATACAAGCTGGCTTTGTGGATTCACAGAGCATCTTGGTCAGATCCCCGCATCATTTCTGGTGTGTGCATGGGCATCGTGTAGAAATGCTTCGGCGCTTTATTCTGCCTGCCACACACAGGATGGAATTCCAGCTTGAAGCGCACGCGTCTGCCATTTTTTTTCTTGCCCCTGTAGAATTCCTTTAAGGTTTTTGTTTGGCAATGGAATACCCTTGACCGGTGTTGACTGGCCACTGGTGCATCAATATTGAATCAAGTCCCTTGTCAGGATGGGGCATCCGCAGAACAAATAGCAGAGTTCAATCCCCTCACTCAGGCCCACTATCAGGATGTACATGTGTCTAGCCAGCAAAGTCCGACCAGCTTAACTGAAAGGACACCCACTATTTCTGTCCAGTGTGGTTTATGTCATATTTAACAAAAAGTTTTTCATTTATCAATGTCATACATGTAACTGCCCATCCCCTATTTTCTCACCCCCAGGAGGATTATATAGGCAACTTAAAGTGTCCACCAAATGGCCCCCACACCTCATAATTTTAAGGGCTGTTTTACATTAAACCTTGAGGCCAGACAAATTTTATTTTTTGTTTCATGGGCCGATTTTGTTTTTTCAAGATTGGAACTGATAATAAAAATAAATATAAAACTAGAGAAGACAAGCGGAAACTCATCTGCCTGCAGAAAGAAAGGGGCGAACTTCAAATGTCCAATTTCATCTTTATTTTTATTATCGCGGCCTCCAATCTTGAAGAAAAAAATCAAATCTCTCCGTGGAACAAAATATAGTATTGGTGTGGCCTGACCAGGGCCTTGTTAATTATTTCCTGGTTACAAATAAATTTTAATTTGTGTTTGAAAATGCTTACATGATCTTTTGGTCTACATGTACATGCATGTCTAAAGGAATATTTGTCACTTCTCAATAGCACATTTGTCACTTCTCAATATAGCACATTTGTCACTTCTCAATAGCACATTTGTCACTTCTCAATAACACAATTTTTCACTTCTCAATATCACATTTGTCACCTCTTAATAGCACATTTGTCACTTCTCAATAGCACACTTATCACTTAATCTATTTGTCACTTCTCAATAGCACACTGGTCACTTCTCAATAGCACATTTGTCACTTCTCAATAGCACATTTGTCACTTCTCAATAACGCCATTTGTCACTTCTCAATAGCACATTTGTCACCTCTTAATAGCACATTTGTCACTTCTCAATAGCACATTTGTCACTTCTCAATAGCACATTTGTCACTTCTCAATAACACCATTTGTCACTTCTCAATATCGCATTTGTCACCTCTTAAATTAATAGCACATTTGTCACTTCTCAATAGCACACTTATCACTTAATCTATTTGTCACTTCTCAATAGCACACTGGTCACTTCTCAATAACACCATTTATCACACTTAGGCCAAAAAAAAAAATATGTCTGTTTCCGATTACGGGCCAGAAAAAAATAGAGTAGGTAGGGCCAAAAAAAATTTTATTTTGAAAATAAATTTTATTTTGATGTCCAGTACTCCTGTCCCATATACAATGGTCTACAAATATATTCTTGATTGTATAACATTCCCACCCACTTTAACATATTCTCCCAGGACACATCCCCCCATATTTTCAGATATTCAAAAGATCTTATCCCCCAAAAGATAAAGGGGGGGTGGGGGGTGGGATACCCTCAAAATATATTGTTGGTGTTTTTATCTCTACTGGATCCAGCAAATCTTGATATTTCAATAAGTTCTGCTGAAACCAGTTATTGTACTGATATTATGGAAATGAGAATTGCCAATAATGTGTTTGACTGCTGTTTACCACCAAAACGAGTATCGTTTTAATTTATTAACTTGATATGCAAAACAATATATTTCAAGGATTTCCGCCCAGAAATGATGAAATTTTTTGTGAAAAATACAAAATTCCATGTGGAATTTCAGTGCCTTCCATAGGGAGAGTGTACTTATTTTCTGGAAAAGCCTGAAGAAAAAATTGACATATACAACATAAAATGAAATGGGAAATTAATTTGAACATCATGGAGATTTGTACCTGCGACTAGCTAATTCGAACAATTTGAGAAACGAGACGCGATTCCTGACTGTACAACAGTACAATGATTTGAACAAGCCATTTCTCGAAAACAGAAGAATTATTACTTGCTTGAATCTTGCTTGGGTTTATTTCAATGCATTCATAATAAAACAAGTCGGGGAAATTTTGGATTTTTTAGCCGAGAAATGGTACCGGTCGGTTAGACTTTGGCGGCGACTAGCTTTGACTGTGTCGTCGCCGATTTCGCTGAAAACGAACACCACTTGCAAGCTGCCGTGTCCGCTAAACACTGCTTTAACAAACGTCATTTCAAGCCATCAAATCAGTAGATTTCTTTCGAAGTTGATGGAGAATATGTTTAAAATTGTCCTGGTAAACATGATCAAGTCGACTGAAGCGTAATCGGGTTGCTGATTTCTCGAATCCCGACCTAGAAGTAGGTGCTTTATTTCCTGAAAAGATCGTCAACCTGCCGCCATGCCATGCGGTCAGCTCCAGTCACACTTTACGGTATGCTGACTGTGGGCGCGCCGCTTTACGGTTGTTGTTGTTGTTGTCGTAAAACGCGGCCTTGGTAGATTTCGTTGGAATTTGCTGATAAAATTTTTAGAGTCGCACGATTTATCTAGACTCGGTCGGGTAACCGGAAACAGACATATTTTTTTTCTTGGCCTTAGCATTTGTCAATAGCACTTTGCCACTTCTCAATAGCACACTTGTCACTTCTTAGCATAATTGTCACTTCCTCTCAATAGCACACTTTTCACTTCTCAATAGCACAATTGTCACTTCCTCTCAATAGCACGCTTGTAATTTCTCAATAGCACACTTGCCCCTTCTCAATAGCACACTTGTCCCTTCTCAATAGCACACTTGTCATTTCTCAATAGCATAATTGTCACTTTCTCTCAATGGCACAATTGTCTCTCCCTCTCAATAACACACTTGTCACTTCTCAATCGCAATTGTCACTTCTCAATAGCACACTTGTCACTTCTCGATAGCATTTGTCACTTCTCAATAGCACACTTGTCACTTCTCAATAGCACTTCTCGGTATGGTACATGTAACATATTTGTCACTAGTTTGTGAACTTCTCAATACCGTTTCTCGTTAACACATTTGTCACAAATGCCTGGGCCTAGTAATCAAGAAATCATTGAAACATTCATGTCCTGTGAGAGATTTCTTTCTCAGTTGCAACCCTTTCTGAGTGGATACACTAGGTGGGGTAGATACTTTATGTAAGCTATTGTCTGAGTCTTTTTGTCACTGAAAAGGCACAATTGTAGTCTAGACACATTGTTGTCCCCAGACTTGGTTATTGTATGCATTGTCTCGTGATTCTTGCATGGAGTATGAACCCTAGGGGGAGACGATATGTACTACAGTAGCTGTTGCATACAAAAATTGAGGTTGAGGTCAAAAGTAGGTGGAGATGACGTGTCATGTATCAAAATCAGGGAACCACTAAGAATCACAATTTTTGATTGTCAGTAGATGCATTATGAGAATACAATGTGTTACATACCAAACTGAGCAAAACACCTAGCTAGGAACGAGGTAATCTGCCACAAAACAGTTTTGACATCCTCTCCCAGGGTGCTTTGCAATGTTTTGAAAAGTTCTGGGATCCACCATCGTTTACAAACTCAAGGTTGAAAAGACTTAAATACGTGAGGAAATACATACTTATAATGATCCACATCAATAAATTCAGGATTTCTCCATACGCTAATGTTGTTCACTGAATTTGCCGCATATGTTTTGTTTTGAGAAAAAAATATTTTCCTTTCATTTGAGCATGAAAATTCGAGTGCCTATACCGGTGTGCTGTAACCAGTAGCAAAACCTTCCTGGATTACTCCCTGTTACGGGGAGTTATCTCCCCTCCTCATTGATAAATGAATGGACTCTCCTGTTTTATGAATTTCCTTGATTAGTGTGCAAGAGAAAATGTGGGAACTTTTGCGTGGAAAGATCATATCCGTGAAGTAATTTGGGGATAAAAATTGAGTTTCCCAGTCAAGTTGTTTATTCTAGAGACTTGGTAAAATAATGTGTTGTTCTCGGTTGAATCTACTGAATCAGATTTACTTCGGAAAAAAAAACAATGAATCCTTGTGAATCAAAATATTATGTTCGCATACATTAAATCTGCATGTACATGTACATGGATCCCAGTAGGGTTTTTTTTTATTGGCCAATGATTTAATAAATCAAAGTGGCCCAAGATCTGCAAGATTTCATGGACAAAGTTTTATTTTGCAGAAATTTTAGTTGTAAACATTGTTACAATATTTGATCAACTGTCTCATGAAATATTGCATGATGTAATGTTGCAAATATGTTGCAACTAAATCTGTATAATATTGTTATACAATTTTGATAAAATATTCACAAAATTTTGCACATTATGTTAAAGTATTTTCAATTTGCAACATAAAACTATATTGATATTTAATAACTTGTGATACAATAGTCTAGCTTTTATGTTCCTGTTTCAACAGAGTACATTTGTCTACTCCACTTTTATGGTTAGATATAAGTCACTTTCATAATAATCTGCTAATATAATGGAAATAATTTCCAAAGTTAGCAATTTTGTACGGCGATAGTTGTAGAACAACCTAGCCAGAATTTCTTCCCAGATAAGGCATACTTGCCAGAGCTTGCAGAAACCTGATGTTTTGAAACAAAACTGAGATATAGTTGTTTGCATCCCCATGGGGATTGTTAATTCTTCAAAATGGGGGAATAATTGAAAACAAAACAGAAAAATCATGTTGGGTTTTTCTTCAACGCATCAAAGCCACCAGATTATGTGCACTGCCGAAGAGATTGTCGTCTGTCTAGAACAGTCGCTATATTAGCTGAAATATTGCTGAATGTGATGTTAAATATTTATCTCTCTCTGTCTCTATCCAGAACATAGAATAATTTTGTTCATACCTCCATATTGACAATTTGAATCAGTGTGTAAGAATCGAACATCGAGCGCGTTGAAAAGAAAATATCTTTGATCTTGGTGTAAGTGATATCAGCAGTCAAAACAACCTCAGGCTGTTTGGCTTTGAACATCTAGGTTCAATGGCTGTCTGCATATGCAGGTAGATGCATAACAAATCTGGGAAAAGGTTATACCGCCATACACTGGGGCAAACAGGCCCATGACAAATCTGTCAAGATTTTATTTGACTCGGTTTGCACAGATGAGCCATTGAGGGATTCAAGCAACTACAAAACAATACAGATTTTATCAGCATTAATGACCATATACATTTTTTATAATTTCGTCATTTGATTGTGTTGCTTTGGACAGGTGCCTTGATTATAATACTGAAGTACAGAGAGTTGTCGACCCTGAATGTAGGGCACCCCCCCACACTCCTTGATATAGAAATAGTCCCCCCCCCCCCGACTTACTTTTCCCATAGGTAATTCCCCCACCCCATCCCCTTATATATTAATTATATATTGAAATTATATATTCAAAATTAAGAACTTAAAATATATTTATTTAACCCTAATCTTGAAATGTTAAAATAAGTTATTTTGTTTGAGGAAATGCCTGTTCCTCCATAGGGAATATGAGTTAATAATTTTCCAGTGGTGTACTGAGTGAGTCCTCCCTGGCTTCAGGCTGGTTCATTTAGGTATACTTGCAGCACTTCACCGATATACAGGTCATCATGGAAACCGTACAAAGTACATATATACCAGTGCACTGTACTTTATCTGAGATAGAACACCAGCTCACAGAAACCAATTTGGTATCTGTGAAATTATAGCCTGGTATTCACTGGTATAACACTACACAGGTGCTGGTATACAGTCCTGTCTGGTGAATCTACTCCCCAGTTGAAGTGGCCTGTATATAATGACCTCATATTAGACTAGACCCAGACCTTTCTTTCCCATCCCTCCTTAAGTGATGGCCCCCTATTTTTAGCCGCTTTTCTAACTTTAGATACATGTATACCTGAACATTTATGCCCAAATAAACCCCATTGGACAGGCTCTTTCCATCTCCCCTAAAAATAAACTCTTCTTTTTTTATGGTGCCAAGAAAATGGCAACATTAGGGATATATTTTTAGGTTTTGATTGGATCCAGTCCAGTGCTGGATTTCGATGCGTGAAATTTTAGGTGCATACGATTTATCTAGATAGTATATCGTATGAGAGGCCCCACATCAGTTGGATCTCCAGTTTCAGATTCGGCTGTAAATTTTAGGCCTACACATTTAATGATTCAAAGATGCCGAGATTTCCCTGATATACATGTATATCTGGCCAAGTTTTCATGTTTTGTCCGTTCCATCACTATGCCAGTGTCTTTTAGATTTAAATGTACATGGTCACTCCGTGGGCTGTATGGCTCTATCTGGCTATGAAATAACCCATTCTCCTAGCTCTCTCTACACTTTTTTTATAGTATGGCAAATAGATTGATCGCAGTGAGCATGGTGAGGAGCTGATGTGTCTACAATTAGTCTTAATTCAAACATCAATAGCTGATTGAATTAATTTCCCCTTGTACCGCCATCTTCCTTGTATGGGTCATGTGATCAGTATAATGCAATATATGCCAATCACATGACCCATATGAAGGTGATGGCGGTAAACCGGAGAAATTCAATCATCCATTCATGTTTGCAGGCTGATTGCAGACACATCGGCTCGATCCTCTTGGCAATAAAACTACATGTATTTACCGAACTTGATAAAAAAAGTGGACAGAGAGTAGGGAGGGATTGTTTTATCATTGGATAGAGCAGTATAGCCCGTCATGGAGTCCACTAACTAAATCCTCGCTGGCCAGTGTATTGAACGATCTGTTAGGATCGATACACTGGCTTGGTTAGTTACCCGTATACGAGTTATGGATATAAATAGATCTAGGGGTTTCCTCTAGATCAACCCAATCAGTGAACACGCTAAGCTAGTTGACTATGCCAATTCACTGCGAGGTATGAGATGTGACCGGTATTAATTTCATCACGGTCAAAACTGCTTTGATGTCAAGCTGAAATCGACATCGGAAGTCAAAGCAAAAACCGCAGGCTTGTGATACCGACATGCTAATTCAAAACAAGCCCGGGGAATGAAATGGACGAGATTGTATAATAGAGGCTCAGGCATCGATCGACTCAAGATTTACCTGGACTTGTGAAGATGACTAACTAAATAGTAGTCCCGAACTTGGCCATAAAATTGAGTAAGAGGCAGCATGGCATAGTGACAGAATGAACAAGACATGAACACTAAGCTGTGATATATCATGATGTCACTAAATTCCTAGCAAATTATGGGGTCACATAATCTGACTTCCGCCAAGGTTATTTCTGTCCAGCCTCTTCCTGCCTGCAGACATGCTCACAGGCCTTCATCATGTAATTCATAAACTGGAATGAAATTATCCAGAAATGAATGAAAGGAACTTGTCCTTCAAATATCATTCCATCAAGGCAGTTGAATTTTACTACATGTACCAGTTATCGCATGCACTCTGTAGAGGTACATGTAGGGAGGCACATGTGGGAAAAAACAAACCTTTCCATGCTAAAATAATAACCCCAGGCTACGGCTCTACCCATTGAAAGCATTGATAAGCTAGCCAATGTACTGGCCTGCAAAGTTTGCACATGTCTGGAGAACTCGGTGTATTGACCAAATAAGACACCCACGAACAACAGGAAGTGAAACCACAAGTATTTGATGTGAGCACATTGCTGGAGGTGCTCGCCTGGTCTTCCTGTCCTGGCCCACGATTCACCCATCTCTCTCTGCAGGTTATCCTCCCCCGATCTTTTGGCTGCCATTTAGAAATGGAGAGCTTGCACTCACTTATTGCTTTGGATATTATCCCAGCTCACAGATTACCATCTCACCCGATATGAATATGATGAGAGTAGAAGATCTATTGCTCACCTAATAGGGGGAGAGCAGTTAATTGCTCACCTTATAGGAGGAGAGTGAGTGAGTGAGTGAATAGGGTTTAACGTCGCTTTCAACATTTTTTCAGCTATATCACGACGGGGAAGGGAAGGGAGGGGAGGGGGAGGGGCAGGGGAACCTACTTGTAACAGAGCAGATCTAATGCTGCCATTTTATAGTGCTGTCCCACTGAAATATCATGCCGTAGGCAGACATGACACCCCACTCAGTCACATTATACTGACACCGAGCGAACCAGTCCTTGTTCTATCCTCTTAATGCTGAGCGTAAGCGAGGGAGCAACAAGTTCCATTTTTCAAGTAGGAGGAGAGCAGTTATTGCTCACCTTATGGAAGGAGAGCAGTTATTGCTCACCTTATAGGAGGAATGCTCACTTTATAGGAGGAATGCTCACCTTATAGAAGGAGAGCAGTTATTGCTCACCTTACAGGAGGAGAGCAGTTATTGCTCACCTTATGGAAGGAGAGCAGTTATTGCTCACCTTATAGGCGGAATGCTCACTTTATAGGAGGAATGCTCACCTTATAGAAGGAGAGCAGTTATTGCTCACCTTATAGATCCTCTTATTCTATTGATGTTGAATAATTTCTGAAATGAACTTTTAATTGCCGGGAACAATGATGGGACCAGGGAGCACTCTTATTCTCTGTCACTCTTCTAAATTTCTCCAGGAGAGCTTTTTATTGCTCCCCTGGAATATGGAAATGTAACAGAGATATGTTGGAGAGCGAGAGCTCGATCTGGTGCAACTCCCGGGAGCAAAACGTAGTCCAGGAGAGTGATCAACAGCTCTCGCAGATGTTACAAACAAGCGATTGATACACATCCAATGAGCAGGCCTGGCACTGATGTGCATGCAGTATGTTCAATTAACATTACATTGAATTGTCTTCATATGTAAACTCATATGCCTTCTTTTCTTCGTGTATTTTTCAGCCACTTAGAACAGATAACCACTTGGCACGATCCCAGAAAGTCGATAAGCACTTCCGCATTAAATAATCAGGCCAGCCCCCCTCCTCAACCTCATTCACAGCAATCGCCCAATATCTCCCTGCAGAACCTGGGAGCCTTACCCCCAGGATGGGAACAAGCGTCAACGCCAGACGGAGAGGTCTACTTTATCAACCATATAGAACGGACTACAAGCTGGTACGACCCGAGGTTGCGTAAGTATTCTGAAACTTACTACAATTGATGTTTGTCGGCGAACTTCGAACAACAAGCTCGCCGTTGATAGTAATGCATTACGAAGACCTCTTGGTCACTTTCCCTTCATTTGGAGAACACTAGAGACCTGAAAATGTTACCATTCTGTTTTGAATTTGAAGAAGAAACCTTGAGCAGGCGCTATAAAATACTATAGGCCAAATTTCGATTCAATACATGTACCTTTGGATGATGGAATTGTACACAGAGGTGGGTATGCTTGAACCAGTCATCAAAACAGGGAATGGGAGGCTTGCACAATAGCACCAGAAGATAAACAGGAAGTACGAGTTTTGTCAGTTGATTGGTCGACTCATTGGGCTCTTTTGAAGTACTGGTACATGTATTTAGCTAAATTTTCAGGGTTTACTTGTAATGCCCGAGAATAACATGCAACTCACGATAGTTTCTCAGTTGCATCCATCACAATTTTAGTAACTATGTCTGTGTGTTTGATTGGCTCGTATGACCAGTGTTGGTTGAAAGGCAAGAAACTTCATCGGAACGGTGGATATTTCGAGTTACTAAGCTTAACTTAATCTCAGCATATGCTTAGGTGCTGCAGTGTGCAGGTTGATCTTTGCTCTTTTGCCATCTGAAGGACAATTTTACGCTAGTGATACTCAATAGATGTATATGCATTTGTTCTTCCATCAGCTGTGCATATGCAAAGGCCAACCATGAGGGTGTCACAGGGTCAAATTCCTGTGCTTCCTGCAATTCCAAGTCAGGGCACAGGTCAAGGTCAAGGTCAGCAACAAGGGCAGCAAAGGATGACCCAAGCAGAACGACAAAGGCAGCTACAGTTACGACAGTTACAGTTGGAAAAAGAACGGTTACGGAAACGCCAAGAAGAATTAGCCCGTCAGGTGAGAGGTCATCGCCATGGCGATAACTTTCCTAACCCATCCAGCGTGTAGTTTCTAGTGCCACAGTGTAGTTTGAATATTGCTTGATGATTTATTTTCGTCACAAACCTTGCACTAAAGTCGTGGATAGCCTAATAATTAGTACTACATGTTCATTTTATACAGCCCAGTGAAGTTTCATCATCAGAAATCTTATTTGGAGAAACAAACTATGGAATTATATATTTGTATACTAATGCCTTCTAGACAGTTTGTAGCACTGAGTTATATTCAATTATTTTTTGGACATTTACTCGGTAAATGTGAAGCACAAATTATTTGTGCTGGATGGGCCAAACCCATGCCCTCAGAGTTGGCATCAAAGTGCCAGCGATAAATGCAAATGCTCTAAACCACTGGACCACCTCAGCTTGTACATGTACCAAATCGCCTGCAGTTTGAGCAAGCACTCCAAGCAGTAAAAGCAAGCGCTCTAATTCACTTGACCAGCAGGTCGAGTTTGGTGCCAAACTCTGACGGCATGGGTTTGAGTCTCGCATAATTTGTGCTTTACCAAGTAAGTGTCCTCTTAAAAATAATTGGGTATAAGCTATGGAATTATATACATGAATATAAAAATATTTGATTCCACTTGGCCTGAGTTTAGAGATTTCAAGGATTTTTCTTAAAATTTTAAATGTTTTTTTTCTCAATTTTGCAAATGTTACCTGTACTAATTATTAGGTTGTTTACATTGCCCTCACTGCTTGCTTTTCACTTCGAACTCTTCGTTTTGTTTTTACCCAGACAAGTGCTAAATAATGCATGCATATACAGTCTAACCATTCCCCGTGCCCCATAGTGTCCATTCTCAAAGCTAACTTCTGTTTTTCAAATCCCTTGTTTAACAGCCAGAAATAAGTTAAAAATTGCATGTATTTCCAGTGAAGTTAGATTTAATTTTAAACTGTTATGACCACTTTCCATAATAACAATCGCACACACGGAGCTGTGAAATTAAACGTCACAGTACCTCGTATACCGCTAGATCGAATTTGTCATAGAATTATGTGATTTATAATCACATATAAATCGAGAATTTATGTCCGTACTTAAAGTCGCGCTTCCTCTTTTTGTAGGCATTATGGCGAGGAGTAAGTTACCACCTTAATGTGTTGGCATTGATACATCAGCTAGCAGCACACTGTCCCCTATGCTTGGGTTAATCTCTATATTAAAATCTAGCGGGTGTCAATGGGTGGGATCGACTACCCTTTCTACTGGTGATTTCTCAACGAGGCTGAATTTGTAGTTCTATCATATATTGTACACATATATATACCATATCTAAACCAAGCTAATTCACTGCAGCTATGAAACTTTGAACAGTGGGAATTTATGACCTGAGTTTCAGAGAATTTGAAAGGTGCAGTAGAATTTGAAAGTTGCAGTACGATTTGGGGTTTTAATATTGCAGTGCATTTGCAGAGGAAACACTGGAAAGTGACTTTAAGGCCATTGTCACTTGATTGGTTGTTTAGCATGAGCTTGATTTTTTAAATACACATGCTAGATGCTGTAATGATTTATTATTAATTATTAAATTGCAAACCAATTACATACGAATATGAAGAAAATATGCAAGTTTCAATGTAAATCCCTCATCTATTTTAATTATTTGCCCTCGAAATATAGATCAGGGCTGGACATGCTAAACAACCAATCAAGTGACAATGGCCTGATGGAGATGCTACTCACTTCAAATTAATTGGCTACAGGGGTAATTGCTCCAGTTTTATTGGCTTATCAATTCAACTTCTCCAATTTCATTCGTTGTTACATCAAGTGGAAACAGTTTGCTAAAGCACACATATATTTTCCTGCTGCAATCATGAAATTAAATTGAAAGACATGTTGAAGTCCTCCAAAATACAGGTGAAATATCCTGGTAATGTTCATGTTATGGCGTTTACTACATTCAGCCTTATATGGGAAAATATCAGTAAAGGGAGGTAATCACATGTCATCAGATATTACCTTGCTTCAACAACTCCATATGCATGTATTATAGAGCGAGTGCTGGTTCTTTTCACTGTTATTCTATGGATGACCTATTTTTCATTTGCAAGCTTTTTTTTTTCCTCTGTAGGTGGTGGTACTTCTCTAGCAGTGTAAACATCCTAATGGTTAGATACCACAATGGTTATGTCCGTTAATCATAAATCGTTAATAATAATTATCCTAAATCATAATGGTTCAGTAGTGTCCATCAGTCATAATGGGATGTTAAATCCTACTCACTCACTCACTCTTTCAATCATAATGGTTAACGTACATGTACATCAATCATGTTTCGTTAGCATCCATTGATCGTTTGTGGCTTCTGTCCATCTATCGTAAAAGGTTATCGTCCATCAATCATGATTGTTTAATAATATCCATCAATCATATTGTCTCCGATCGTTAAAATGTTCAGCGTCCATCAGTTGTAATGGTCAGCACCTGGCAGTGGTACTGGTCAGCATCCATTTGTTGTAATGGGATCTGCATCCATCAATCGCAACGGTTGAGCGTCCATCAATCCTGTATGTCATCAATCGTAATATTTAGCATTATTTTTTGTAATGGCACAATAGCATCTAGTCAATTGTAATGGTTTGTTTACCTCCCTTCCCCATTCTAAATCATTATATTCACACACAGTCTCATTAAACTTTGAGATATCAAGTTTCAATAACAAGAAGTAAATAATTGAAAAGTGATCATATCTATGTTCCAGTGTTCCTGATAAATCTGTGTTTCAGTTGAGACTTAAAGTTCTGACCTGACCTTACCCATGGGTGGCATTCAGTAGCCGCTGTTTCGAAGTTGAGTTGTTGAGCCTGCATGCAAAATTTGACAACTTTTATTGCAGATATTATTTAATTCATATTAAAACCTGAGTCGTGAATTTTGATTAAACCTTAAAACAAACATGAACAAATCTTAAATTTATGCAGGAAATGACTTTAAAGTTATTGATAAGGTAAAACTATTTCCCAATATTATTGTATACATGATCCTCAAAAAAAAACAAAAAAAAAATAAAATAATGGGATGTTACAGAAACTCCAATGCTTGAAGGGATTATATTCCCTTTTCAAAGCAGTTGATTGGTCAGTTCCAAATTTCAAAGAGATATCCAGTATTGTCATTGGCTAATTTTAAAGCAGTTGATTGGTGAATTCAAATTTCCAAGACACATCCAGTATTGTCATTGGTTAATTTTAAAGCAGTTGATGTGTCAATTCAAATTTTCAAAGACACATCCAGTATTGTCATTGGCTAATTTTAAAGCAGTTGATTGGTGAATTCAAATTTCCAAGACACATCCAGTATTGTCATTGGTTAATTTTAAAGCAGTTGATCAGTCAATTCAAATTTTCAAAGAGACCTCCAATATTTTCATTGGCTGCTGGGGAAAATTGAAAGAACACCGAGTGAATTTCTGTAAAATTTTATCATAACTTTGAAACAATTAAATTATACTCATTTTCAAACTATTTATTAGGATGTTTACTCCGTCTGCTGTTGCACTTAAAATGTTAATTATTTACAAATGAGCATGTGTGTCTTATTACTTTGCATGTATTCATGGCCCTGTAGCTGAGAGAGCTAGCTTTCTATATATACATTCTGTGTTAATATGGTGTACAGTATACCCATGTATTTTGGTAAATACATGTATACATGTAGTCATGGTAGTTTGTGGTGTAAATCTAGATACAGCTGTACAGTGGAGTTAGGAGTCCAGTTTCACTTGCCTGCATGGCTGGGGGGTCAGATGTGACCAGCCTTAAGTAGGAAAGGAAATACTGGCAGAGCAAATGTCCATTTCACTCTCAAATAGGCAAGTGATTACTTGAGAAAGAGGAAGTTATTAGTCCAGTTGATTAGTCTCTGAGGAGAGAGCAGTCAATTTGGAACTGGGCCAATTTAAGCAAATCTATCAGTGTTTCAAGTCCAATCCAAATACATATTGTATATAGAGCCATATGGGAGCTTTCTGTCCACAACAAGATTGTATTTGTCTCATAATATCTATTTTTTTGGGGGGGAGTTGTGATGTGATGTTTGAATGTGCGGATGCTAGGAGCGGGAGTAGGGGGGGGGGGGGTAGTAAGTCTACTCCGCTTGACTGAATATATTTACACAGAAAATTACACTCTGCACTCATATATATCTCACTCAGTGAATCAGTAATCTGAAACATAATAGAGTGAGACAATCCAGAGACCTGTTCAATGAAAAACAGGTTACATGTTCATGTCTATATAATCATCATGATTGGTCTGTCTGTTGCATGGGCCAAGGTTTGTCTCTGTTGAAATCTGGCAGGACATTATTCACCAGACACGGATGATTTCAGCAATGGACCTTTACAGATACTATGATTGGTTGAAAGTACTTCCAACTTTCTGCATGGACCAATGAAAACACCGGATTTCTTCCTGAAAATTTGAAATGACCTATCAAGTGCTCTAAATCTGAAAGATAATCCTTTATTCACTGGATTTGCTATATCAGTTCATACATACATGACATATGAAATACACAAACTGGTTATATGGGTGCAGAGTGTTAATGGGAGGCTTGCACAATAAGACCAGAAGATAAACCAGAAGTGGTAGTTCTGTCACTTGATTGGTCAACTGGGCCAAAATTGACAATCTGAAGTAGCAATCCCAGAATCTGATTGAATAATTAGTTGGTACTCTTTCTGAAAAGGGCGTGAAAAGAAATTGGACATGACATCATGATATTCACTCGCTAAATCAGTTCCTATTCTGAAACGTATGGATATTTTCTACCATGATGGCAATCCAGTTAATACGCAAATATGGAGCCATACTTGTGTAGCGATTGACATTATTTACTAAAGCTTGCCTATTCAGTGTTGGAAAAATCAAAGAAAAAAAAAATTATTCTCACTTCATGATGATGTACCAATGTTTTGTTACATGTACCTACATGGTTTATCAAAGAATGATATTTCTAAATAATAAAACATAGTTTAGAAAGTTTCATTTCTCCGGGATCATCATGTGGTAACTACAATGTAGTACATGTATGTTTCGGGAACACAGAAGAATAATCTTAATCTGTCAAAACCTTGAGCCTTCGTTGACCGACATCAGAGTAGAGTACATGTAGGTTGATGTTGATGAATTCTGGGTGGTGTACTGCATTATGGGTAATGAGTTGGCACAAATAGTGTCATGTAGTTTTCTGATTATTGAATGTAATGAAACTGGAAGTGATTGTGGTTTGAAAGCTGTGTGAGATTTGAGCTTTTGATGGGAGAGGGACTGCTGTGTTTTTCTAGGACTAGTGCAGTCTGATGTACTCCAATTAAAGTAGCTTCCCAGGAGATTACCCAAAAATTATCTTCTTTCGTGAAATTTCAATTTTAAGGGTATTGTCATCGTCATGTACGTCTGTCCCTCTGTCCGTTACAAGTGCTCGATGTAAAATTTGGTATACATCATCGATGCATCATTAGACTTACGATAAATGACAGTTCTGGTGTTTCTGATTAGGCAGAAACCTTAGTGGCCATCTTTAATTTATGCAAAATCTTTAATGATGTACATCTTTGATACCATTTCAGTGTTCTATATGAAACTTGGTATACAGCATCGATGTATCAAGAGACTTGCAATGAATAATCACATCAGTCTCTCTGAGTGGTGGGAAGGATCATCTTTAATTTATGCGAAATCATTAATGATGTCTATCTCTGATAACTTTCAAATGCTTGATGTAAAATATACACCATCGATGCATAAAGAGAATTATGTAATGAATATCGGTTTCTCTGATTGGACGGAAACCTTAGAGGCCATTTCTAATTGCAAATTTTTTCATAATCTGTATATTTGTCACTTGACTGCTTGGTGTTCCTGAAGTCTTGGTTCAAATTGAATACATTATGAATGGCTGGCGCCCAGAGCCGAGGGGTTTTCAGATGCGCAGCTTCGTATTTCATTTGCTGTACTGTAACAAACACAAGAAAGCCACTGTAAGAAATAGAAAAGCTTAAGAGCTCTAATCGCGCTAAATAAGGAAATGACCTGATGAGATTAGTCGGATCAGGTCCATTTTCACTTTGGTGAAGTTTTTCCCATGTCATCGAAGACACAGTTTGAGAAAATTAGACAGCACTCTTCTTTGAAAAACACAGTAGTGTCACCGCTGAATGTGGTAAAAGATGCATTTCAAGAAATCTATTAATTTAACAGGTGGCCGTTAAAGAATTTTCACCATTTGAATTATGATTAGTAATGCCGTCACCATTTAAATTATGATTAGTAATGCCGATACAATGTACCAAATTCATAAATCGGGCCTCTGTGATTGGATCTCCCTAAATTGGGGGAAAATTAGATATGAGATACGGATATTCTAGATACCAGTTAATATGAATACTGATGATCCTAAATAGTTCAGAAAAGTACAAATTAAGATACTTTTAATTTAAATTTACTAGCGTATTTAGACCACGGGTACTGGTAAACTAAATGGACATTTGAGCTACATAAGGCATTGGTGAATAAAACATAAATATTGAAGAAAAAAAATAATACATTTTCTTCTTTTTCTGCTTACAGGAACACCTCCTGCGGCAACATATTCATGAAACACCTGAAATTCCGATTTCGCAGTCACAACAAACTAGTGAGATGACCTCTCCGACAGATCCGTTTCTCAGTCAGAATACCAACTCTGACATGCACGCGAGGCAGGAGAGTGCCGACAGTGGGCTTGGTAAGTCTGCAGAGTTATCTTTCCCTGCTCATCGTCTCTCGTTCTGAACCACATCTTCACAAATTAAGGCCCATTACCCTCAAACACGACCCCAATCACTTCTGAGCTTTTTTTGGGGCATAATGTATACCTCTCGTCACCGTGTTCTTCAGCAAGGCTCAACTTTTCTTGTGAAGCCAGAAATGCTGTCGCGCAGAATCTTTCTAATTAAATTTCCTGTTTTATATGTTATGTAAACATTGGTGTGATTACTCATTTCAGTGAACAAAATTTATAAAATTTATAAAAAAAATCTTATTTTGAGACATTGAAACAAACAATACAGAGTTTTAGTACACAATGGGAGATGTAAAATAATCAGACATAATCTGAGTGCAGATACAATAGAATTGGGTAACCACGATTTGCACTAACATTTTCTTGACCCCATTGTAGGTGGTATGGGGACCAGTTACAGTTTATCAAGAACTCCTGAAGATTTCCTAGGCAACGTGGATGAAATGGACACTTCTGATGGGGGTAGGTATATGTTTCTTTAGGAGGATGGTGGAAAATGATAGACTCAACCTCTTTGAACCCAGGTTTGATATGGCTGGTTGTTTAGGAGCCAGAAATAAAAATCTTCCATGTCAAACCTGTCTCTTGAAAACATGCAAAATATATTCAATAAATGGAAAGATTTCTCACGGTCAAGAAATATCCTGAAAACTTGTGGAATTTGAAACTGATTTTCCAGTAAATCATCTTAGCTTGCTAAGGGCATTTCACGTTTCACTTAACACTACCCTTAGATTATCGCTGTGATTCGGCATGTATTTCACACGGTGCCATCTATCTAGAGGGAGATATCCAGTTCGAAAGTTGTTCCCAAAGCATGAGGTCTTTTGTTGGCCCCATTTAAACGAGCCAATGAATTTATCATAACCATTTATTTGCTCTTGGTATTTTCAACATCTGTCCATCCATCTACAGTTTCTCATCTACACCTTCTCTCAAGAATGAAGGTGCAATGGCATACCAAACTTACATCACAATTGATGTAATTGTCACCACAGGCTTACTCAGCGTATTCAGCAACAACCTTGCCCTGTTTTCACAAGGTTGTCGGGTCAAAGTAGATTTATCCCCTTTTATAATGCTGAAGTTGGAGACAAAATGACGATTTAGGTTTATTTTATTTCTTTACCAGGACACACAACAAAAGTACAAGGATTAGGCGAGTTTAGCAGCATGGACATTGGGAATATTGGAGATGGTGGAGACAACGCTAACATGGATGGGGATGACCTTGTGCCCAGTTTACAGGTCAGTCAATTTTGAATGATATATCCTATACAGGGGCGGCGGAAGGAGTTAAATATTGGGGGGGCCAAACCGGGGGTGGGACCGGGAGGGGGTGTCCCCCTCCCGTGAAGCGGGGGGTCCGGGGGTCCTTCCCCGAAATTTTTTGAAATTTTAGCGTCCATTTAACGCATTTTAGAGCATTTCCGAGGCCTATTAGGGGTGATAATTCACAGCGAGTTTTCTTATTTTTAACTCTTCCGAAACGCTAAAAAAATTATAATCAACAAGGCTGAACATCGATGCAGAGTCCAACTGATTCAACATCGTCTTACAGTTGCGTTTCCTGTTTCAGTGACAGTAGATAAATATTTCGTCTTTTCTGCATCAAATGTGTCCCGTTGCTATTTTTAACACCGGGACCCCAGCAAGAGAAGAAGCCATCGATAATACTTTTCGTTATTTAAATTTGAATTGGATGAAAAATTGTGGGTGCCATCAACTACGTACAATGCCCGCCACCATGATTCTTTATCGGCAAGCAGGAGAGGCGGCCATCTTAATACGGAATATTAAGTTGAGGAACACGGCCGGGGATTCCCGCTGGAGCTAGATAGGACAAACACTGGACAGATGTTGGTATATTTTCGACATTGCATTTAATTGAATGTATTTGCGATGTAGGAATCCTGAGGGTTTCAACACGAGGTTCAATACATTCAATAAAGTTAACCTAACAGGGATCAAAATTATCACAGCAGTCGCTACAACACACCTACAAGTTTTTCACGAAATAGCACATGCTGCGGATTTCAATTTCATACTAAACACCTCAACAAAAGTAAGTTCCCCCCTAAACATTGGTTAATATTTTCTAAGATATTTATGGGATTGTAACGAGATTTCTCACAGAGCATTAGTTTGACCAGTGCAACAATCAGTGAAAATGATTACCATGTAGGTGGTGCTATGCCTGAATGAACATGAATTCAATGCAAGACGGTCGCATTTCAAAAATTGCAAAACAGATTATCAAAGACAGATTTTATTCAAACACGAGCAAATCCTAACAGGTAGAGCAAAGACAGTGCTATCCAATCACACAGTTTGACTAGAGCAACAATCGGTGAAAAAGATTGCTCTGTAGGTGGTGCTATGCCTGAATGAGCATGCATTGAATGTAAGACAGTAGCATTTTCATAAATTTCAAAACAGATTATTAAAGACAGATTTTATTCAGTAACGAACAAATCCTAACCGGTAGAGCAAAAACAGTGATATCCAATCACATGATTTGACCAGTGCAACAATCGATGAAAAAGATTACCCTCTACGTGGTGCTATGCCTGAATGAGCATGCATTGAATGCAAGTCGGTAGCATTTCCATAAATTGCAAAGCAGATTATCAAAGACAGATTGTATTCAATAACTAGCAAATCCTAACCGCTAAAGCAAAGACAGTGCTATCCAATAACACGGTTTGACCAGAGCAGCAATCAGTGAATATGATTACCCTGTGGGTGGTGCTATGCCTTAACCCTGTCAGGCCTGGAAGGCCATTATGGCCCTCTCCTACCAAACTTTCTCTCCTATCTCCGGAGCGACAACAAAATGAAAGCAGACCTTTTAGTTTGTCATATTGGGGTCAGTTTGGACATATTTGCATACCCCCCCGAACAGAGGATCATGGGTAAATCAAAGATGGCGGCCATGTGGTGTACCAGAAAAGTGATATTTTCATCATTTTTCTTCAAGCGTTCTGCTTCTCCTCGCGGAAAAGTGGGTGAAAATGGTTTTATTTCGCATCGGACTATTATTTACTAATTTATCATGCAGTTTTTGCAAAGAATATACATAAATAAAAAATTCGAAAAATCTGACCAAAAAAATCGACCAAAAATGCCTTTTTGAAAATGACGTCACTGTGACGTCATCAAATGTTTGCATCATGTTCTGGTAGAGCGTGATCCAAGGGTGTATTGTGGTAAGTTTCAGCATCCAATCTCCAGAGGTAAGAAAACTATTGGATGGGGGGGGGGGGGGAAATACGGTAGCGCCCTAGACCTGGACAGGTCCCAAATGTCCCAGTGATTTACTCATGGTCCTCTGTTCTGGGGGTATGCAATTACGTTCAAAATGACCCAAATATGACCAACTAAAAAGTCTGCTTTCATTTTGTTGTCGCTCCGGAGATAGGAGAGAAAGTTTGGTAGGAGAGAGCCATAATGGCCCTCCAGGCCCTCCAGGGTTAAGGCATAGCACCACCAACACGGTAATCATATTCACCGATTGCTGCTTTGGTCAAACCGTGTGATTGGATAGGACTGTCTTTGCTTTAGCGGTTAGGATTTGCTCATTATTGAATAAGATCTGTCTTTAATGATCTGTTTTGCAATTTATGGAAATGCTACCATCTTGCATTCAATGCATGCTCATTCAGGCATAGCACCACATACAGGGTAATCTTTTTCATCGATTGTTGCTCTGGTCAAATCGTGTGATTGGATATCACTGTTTTTGCTCTACCGGTTAGGATTTGTTCGTTACTGAATAAAATCTGTCTTTAATAATCTGTTTTGAAATTTATGGAAATGCTACTGTCTTACATTCAAAGCATGCTCATTCAGGCATAGCACCACGTACAGGGCAATCTTTTCCCCCGATTGTTGCTCTAGTCAAACTGTGTGATTGGATATCACTGTCTTTGCTCTACCTGTTAGGATTTGTTCGTGATTGAATAAAATCTGTCTTTGATAATCTGTTTTGCAATTTTTGAAATGCGACCGTCTTGCATTGAATTCATGTTCATTCAGGCAAAGCACCACCTACATGGTAATCATTTTCACTGATTGTTGCACTGGTCAAACTAATGCTCTGTGAGAAATCTCGTTACAATCGCATAAATATCTTAGAAAATATTAACCAATGTTTAGGGGGGAACTTACTTTTGTTGAGGTGTTTATAATGATCATGCAATCGAGCTTGAACTTTCACATATTATGCTCTCTTGCCGTTACATCAAAAGACATTTATTTTTAGGACATTTTTTCGATTTCAACCGCACCACGCACAGGCCAAAATGCCGCCTTATCATATCTCCTTATCATGTCAAATGGAAGATACAAGTCATTTAAATTCATTCAACATGTTTGACAAATTCGGGTTTCCTCGGATATCAACATTTGGGTCAAATTTCCCTCGTACGAAACTTCGAGCACGTCACAGCTGTTATTCATTTCTCGGAATCGGTTCATGGCATTTAATATTAGGCTACCCGTGCACATGCATAGGCGTTAGTGCTGAGCGAAATTATTATGGAGACCAAGTGGTTAAGCGAAATTATTGGGGGGGCCAAAGTGGTCCTTGGCCCCCCCTCTCTGAATATTGGGGGGGCCTGGCCCCCCCTGGCCCGCCGCCCCTGCTATATCAAACTACATGCATTATCATTTTGCAAAGACAACTTACAAAGGGAGACAACTCTATAATTTGCTTCATCCAGTGAGAGTTACTTCCCCTGAAAATTTTTATCTTTTGACTTAGTGTCTTGTGCAGCTGGAGTAATTAGTTGCTTCAGTTCTGCTTCATTTTGTGATGTTCTCTCATGATAACTGCAATGAAGATATGGATCAATTCCATGTGTGGAGAGTGTACAGGCGTTTGTGCAAGAACCGTGTGTTTTTGAATGACATCCTCAATATCATTGTCACAAGCTCCAAAATTTAACTTTAAACTTTCCTTGGAAGCTTTGGATAAAGGGTATATAGAAGATATTTGTTACAATTTAGATATAGGGTATATAGAAGATATTTGTTACAATTTAGATATAGGGTATATAGAAGATATTTGTTACCATTTAGATATAGGGTATATAGAAGATATTTGTTACAATTTAGATATAGGGTATATAGAAGATGTTTGTTACAATTTAGATATAGGTTATATAGAAGATGTTTGTTACAATTTAGATATAGGTTATATAGAAGATATTTGTTACAATTTAGATATAGGGTATATAGAAGATATTTGTTACCATTTAGATATAGGGTATATAGAAGATATTTGTTACAATTTAGATATAGGGTATATAGAAGATATTTGTTACAATTTAGATATAGGGTATATAGAAGATATTTGTTACAATTTAGATATAGGTTATATAGAAGATGTTTGTTACAATTTAGATATAGGTTATATAGAAGATATTTGTTACAATTTAGATAATGGGGTATATAGAAGATATTCGTTACAATTTAGATATAGGTTATATAGAAGATTTTCGTTACAATTTAGATATAGGTTATATAGAAGATTTTCGTTTCAAATCAGACCAAAATTTGATTTCAGGTGACCATGAATATGGACAAACCCATCGGCTTGAAGGGTATGCATGGAATGTCCTGATATCAAAACTTGGATTATCATACCTTTAATTAAACCTGAACACAGAAGAGCTAAATACACCCAAAGGGGATCGAAAGTGGATTGTTAAACGGCTAAAAATGGACGATACATTCTGCATTGACTTCTTGGCTTGGCCTAATTTTCTGTTGTGTTTATTTTGCAGGAAGAAATCAGTAGTGACCTTTTGCACGATGTCGAGAGTGTGTTGAACACAAAAGTTGACTTGATGACGTGGTTGTGAGACTGTGCTGGGCACAGGACGAGGGAACACAGATTTGGCGACGGAGAGGTCGTGACCTCTCATCAGAACTGTTCCATTTATTCCATGTTGTTACATTATGTACAGAATACATTCACACAGAGATGTTGCGTTGGGGTGAGACGAGCCGCAGTTAGGCTCTCATCAGAACAAAAAATGGTGTATTTTTCTATATATTTCGAGGCCATCAGGGAAAAGCTCAAAAAACATTTCTCCATTCTATCTTTTGTATACCAACAAAAGGAAAAAATGAACTAAAAACAAACATCGCTATTTTTTTTTCCTTTACATGTATACTTCCTCTTTTGTAATATTAAACATTTTCCATTATATCATATAACATAAATACATACAGGACAACTATATTGTAAAAAAAATATCATTTTATATACATATTAAATGTACTGACATGTATTCATCTAAGAAAACATACATCAATTTTAATACTGGGAGATTTCTCGAAGGGAGACAACTTTTTTTTTTTTTTGACAAACCACGGCTTCGAGGGCACCCCTTTTCCCCCAGTTTTTGCCTTTCCATGTATGAGGCCTTTTTTTGCTACATTGTATTTTGTGGTGCTCGCATGGTGATGTCCGTGAAATAATGGAATAGTAGCATGGTGATAATGTATACAAGCCTTGTACTGCATGCTAGATTTGGGTGCAGTAAAATATAAGATACATAGCCACTTATTAAGCATTCTGGGCTTCCAATATAAAGGCAGTTTTTATTGAATTACACTATCAAAAACAAGTAGAAAGTTTTTTATAAACGATTTTAAGTCCAATATGGACGTCTTGGTGACGGTTTAAATATAGTGAATTATTGTGGCATGTTTAATAATTCCATATACATTGATTCTTAATAATCTAAAAATGAATAAATTTGTGTATATGAAATAAGTTTGAATCTACTCTTTTATAGTCACTAAGCAAGTTATATGCTTGGATTTTTCTTTATACTATGCAGATATGTCTATTGCATTAATTCTTGTTCTCTTTTTGGTAAGTGCTACGTATGTTAAGAGAAAATAAGTTTAAAATTGTTATTTAGGAAATTGTACTTTCTCGACCAACATCTTTCATGTTGGAAAGAGGGGAGAGTAGCACGTAGATATTTTCTAGTCCTTAATAAAGCATGTCGTTATGTGTACGTTACTGTACAGTTACTAGTGAGCCATGCTATATGCTGCTATTATGAACATTCAACTTATGCAACTCTCTATATTGATATGATATACTATGTAATTTTCCTTGTGAACTATGACCTTTGGATGAGCAATGCACTTTCGACATCCGCTGGTCGAAATAACGAACAGTATTGTTAGTATTGGTTGCTATAGCAACATGCAGGCTATTTGTGATTATAGCATGTTTTAATAAGGGCATGAAGTTTTTGTTATGATATACACCTTTATTAATAATGTTGTTGTTAAAGTTGAAGTTTTTAAAAGATTGAAGATGCCAAGAATTTCTGAGACGTTACATCGAGGAGTAAAACTACGGCTCAAAATTAGACCTGTTAGAATGGTAAACAATTTTGATTGGCTGCTTTGCTGATCCTAATACAAGCCTTGGCTTTAACCGTTGAGACTTCAAAATGTCTTACAGTTCTACCAGTAAGAACTGAAAGTCATTTGCTCATGGCACTGTACTGTGGTGTTTAAACATGTAATCAGCCCAAAATATCATAACAAAGCTCAGTTCAACTACTGATGGACTTGATATAAAACTGGGGACAGATGACAAATTTATTCGGCAAGGCTTTGGTGTAATATGCTGGACAAAAGACTGACGATACAACTTGCAGCAGATCTTTTGTCAATTATATTTTGTGAGTCTTACACCAAATCGTTGCCATTTATTTTTTGACCAGTTTTGAATGTTCGACATTTTGGGAAATACAGCAAAATTTCATCTGGCTCAAAAAATAAACTCTACACCTATCACGACCAGAAAAAAATGTTTGTGTGTATACATCATCATGGAAATAAGCCAGGAGGTCTAAGATGGGAGCTGCGCAAGCATATCACTAAAGATGATCTCTCCACTGCACCAAGTAAACTGTGTAAAATCGTGGGGTGACAAGAGCCATATCGATACTGCTAGATGGACTACCAAGTCTGCAGAGATATCATTCTATACTCGAGTGTAGTGGGTATGATGGACTGTTGCCAGCAAAACGTCCTACTCGTACACCGGTCTGATCTAAGAAAGTTGACAACCAGACAATAGAAGTTTTTCTCACTCATTCACCCGGATACTTGAAAACTGGTAGAAGACAAATTGGTTGTTTGTCCACAGCTTAAGATATAGTAAATGAACATGTCTATATCATAACACTTGGACCAGATAAACCAGAGTCACAGGCAAGGAAAAGGCCCAGTATTGGTTTTGGAAATGCTATCACAAAACTTACTTTCTGCCTTTATTCTCCATCGAATTCGTATGACTTTTCAACCATCAAAACATGTCGTACCAGAAGTTTATCAGAAAGAAGTATGGCCCTGTCTATTGGCCGAAATTCTGTGGCACTGATGGTATTAGACCCAAGGAGCAGTTAACTGTGCACATTTGTGTCTCAAATTTCTGTATCCTACACTTACAGCATGATACAAAATTTTATTTATCTTTGGGAATACAATATTCTTTATGCTAGCTCCATGGAGCTAATTTATCCAAGTCTGTGGTACGACTATTCTCCATGTTGGGAAATATCAGGGCTGATTGCATATTTAAACTAAAAAAGGCACCCAAGAGAGCATGCCCTACCTCAGTGAGTCTTGCAGAGCACTCGGTGTCTCGGAGAATCCTGGCTGGTAAAAAAAATAGTCGAGTGGATGGACACTGTAAGTTGTTGCTGTCCACGGATGGAAAACCGTATATATGTGATACCTTACTGAAGATTTTAATGTTGTGATTCTGCTTTTGTACCAGGATGATGTGTCCGTAAGTATAAGATAAGTGGCATGCGCAAAACTTTTGACAAAGCAGAAATGAGTTTCATAGCTGCAGCTGATGGAGCGCATGTTAATTTGGCTAATTTAGATTGGTCCGTTTTCGTCTTTGAAGACAGTTTGTGAGATGTTGCATGTACAACTGTGTGATCACTGCAGGCTTTATGTGTGCATGTAATTATATTGTGAGAAGTTGATTTTATTGGCGTGAAGGCCAGACATGGGCGAATGATAAGTTTTCTTCGTATTTTTAGTTGCATTTCTACATTTGTCCGTTCGTTTGTCTGCCAGGCCAACTCATTTGTTGTTGTTGTTGTGAAAGCCACAGTCGAATTGCATTTGATTTATTTTGGTGCTGGACATTTTGTACTTCGAACTGAAAATTCCATCCAAATGATTTGATATACAACAGTTGCCTCCCTTAGTTGCCCTCTCTATGTAGTTTCAACAACAGTACAATTCAGTCGAATTAATTAGGCGCTTAAGCAATTCAATTGTTGTGATGATCCTGATGTGCCTTGTTCGAAATTATTGTCGTTGAGCCTTTTTTCCCCTGATCAAATTTCTCTCCCGAAGTTTTTGTTCTCGATCATGTTTGATTGATCAGTGAATTGGTACAGCGTATCATTGATCAGTGAATTGTTACAGCGTATCGAGAGAAATTTCATCCAATGTTTCTGCATTACAATCCATAGAGTTCAAAAGATTTATCAAGTGAAGAGTTTATTTTATTACTCACCTCCTCTGGACCCTCTGTGAAGGGTTGTCATGATATTCTAATAAATGTTCAGTTTCAACCAGTCAGTTTTCGAACGATTCAATATCACATACATTCCATCTCCAATCAGCCGACTTTAGTTGTCATGTTGAAACAGTCAACATAATGTTCAAGTTTCATCTCGTTTTCCCCCCTACGAGTTCATGTAAAAGCCAAATCTGTTTCGTTAATACAGTTGTATGTCTTCTGTACTCCTTCGTAAAGACTTTTCGAAAGAATGTTGTTTCTTTATCATGATTTTGCTTCTTTTTTTTTAATTTATTTTGTTCTGGCCAGTTGGTTACCTTTCAGTTACTGTTTTTCATAGTAGATTTTGATCTTCTCATAAAGATATGTTGAAGAAAGGATACCTATTTTGGCCATATAATGTGAAGTCTGTATAAATAGTCATGAGATACAGCATAACGCTCAGATCAGAATAACAGTTTAGACATTTCTTTGTTTCCAGAAGTTCATGTATGACTTGGGATAGTTTAGACTGGTTATCTCTCCTGTGTGTTATAGCAGACTGGTAACGGCCAGCATCCTTGGTTCAAAATTCTGTCTGGTTCTTGACTTATCTGCATTGCGGATTTCATCAGATTATGGCCGAATGAAAGCTGATAACCAATCGGCCAGCTTGGATTATCAGCCATTAGAATTTATATAAGAATTCACTCTGTATCGGCAGCGACTGCATGGATAATCCATACAGGGGCGGCAACCAGTTCATGAATATTTTTGAAATCTGTATCAGAAAATATGCACCTTTGAGGGACAGTGCACTAAACTGGAATGGTAAGAGAAATATTAATTAGTCTTATTGTATGGAAATTACAAGTACCTGCTAATACCTCGATGCTGATTCCAATCTTGCTGGGGTTTTGTGCAAGATCTAACATGCCATTCAACTTGCCAATTCAGGCATTATTAATACCTGTATAAGACTTCCATTCAAAGGTTAATACTGTGACCATGACAAAGTAAAAACAGCATCCCTATGCATGATATAAGCAATAACTCGCTGATCAAAGCTGCTTCCATCAGCCAGGGAAACTTGTAAAATGGAAGAGTTAGTCAATGATTAAGTCTACTAGTACGAAATATGCTCTTTCAAAGAAGAGAGGTATCATTTGGCTGGAGTAGCAATATTTCTTTAATCTGACACGATTTCAATGATGTCTCGATGCAGTCACATAGACAGAGTTTTCATCCGATTGCCGTGGTTGTATTGTAACGATCAGCTGGAGATTGGCTCCATATGCAAAACACATGTTAAAACTGTTGCTGCTGAAGTCTGTGGAGACCACTTACATATGTAGGTACAGTTCAGATTATCTCGAAAGAAACGAAGTAAAGACCAGGTTTCAGTATAATTATCTACTGCTGACTGCTGATGTAGTAAACTGCTGACTGGTACAGCCATGAAATTAATTACTGGGGCTATCCGGACAATTCAGAAACATTCGAGGAATGAAAACCTCAAAACTTCGGCTGGTATATTATGGAGAGAAAACAAACCTTCCAGTGGTTTGTGAAGGAAGAGTTAATATTAAATTTGCAAGTTTACATGTATACCTATACAATGTCGTTCATTTTTGTACATAGTTTTACAGTTCTATGCAATGCGTAATAATTAATGCCCCACCCCATTTAACGAAATAGAAATTTGGTTCTGCTGCCCAACTGACTATAAACGGTAGTAAACAATAAAGTTTGCTAAAAGGAACCAAATACCAGAAAAACATCAACAAACCAGTTACATGGGGTCATAGCTTGGTTTGAACCACGAGACTCTACTGATTGGCTCATCCATCGAGACTGTAAAACAATGTACTATTTGAAGGCACAAACCTGGAAACGCAAAGCGTGGCTCAATGACAAATGGAAGGCTGAAATACTGTATCCCGCTCCATATTTTCCCTCCATCACATACCACCAGAAGTTACAAGAAAGAACAGAATTCAATGTGTTTTGTAGGTACTACAATAAAAAATGACCAGCTGGCAGCCATCTTAGATTTGAATCCTAATTTTCTGTTTTGTGTAATGTTTCATTTGTACCATGTTTTCACTATCTATGCATAGACAAAATTCGCAAAGCTATACATGTATACGAAAACTCCCCAAAAAAGCATTTGCAATTCATGAAAAAAAATATTCATTACCAAACAAATGTATGCAACTTAAATGCATCCAATATTGTATTTGTAGGGGATTTTAATGAAAATATATTTTATTTTAGCACAAAGTGTAAATACATAGGATCTCTTATTACATGTTCTCTATATCATAGATTTTATAATATGCTATGTCAAAGAATGATTTCCCATTTATACAAAATAAATTTCAAAAGTGTAAATAAAGAAAAAAATTTTAAAAGCTGTGCATGTCCTTGTTTTTATTTAGAGTTAATTTAGCGAGTTTGTACACCACGTGCCTTGAAGATGACAATTTAGAATAATGAATTTAAGGCCTGGGAAACTTCTGTGTCCAAAGTTGTACTGTCCTTCGTCGTCGGATGACAAAATTAATCCAATCATTGCGATATATATTTTTTTCAATGACCCAAAAGGAATTTCCAAGTCTGTACAAAAGACAATGTATGAACAATACATTTGTTGACAGGACATTCATATTCCAATAAAAAAATGATCTGCAAAACATAAAAAAAACTTGATCCTGTTAGCATTTATATAGTGCATGCACTTCTGAAGAAGAAAAAAAAAGTAGGTTTGTTTTCTTAGTTAATTCCTCGCTTGGATACGCGAAAGGAAGAAACCAGGAAAGGAACGCAATATTGGCTTTTCCACAATTCTGATTTAGTATCCAGGGAGGTAACTCTTACATCAATAAAGCATAAACATGCAGGTTAACTGAGTTAACTTTGGAGCAAGTCGAAAAACAGTTCTCTCTCGGTTTTAAGGAGAGTGATCACTCTCGCTCTTCATCCCAACTTTTTCTTCAAGAGAGCTTTGAAACTGGAATAGGGAGTGGTATTGGATAGATTCATCACTCTCACAATACCACTGCAAACACAAAATCCGGTTGAGTGATGAACAGCTCTCTGCAAGTACTCTCAAATATGGCATCCAGTGCTCTTCTCAATGTCTTTGTTTGATAGTAAAATAAGGATTGTCTCGCATGTCGTAAGTTGTTCCGGAGTTATAACATTAATAATGTATCCCAGGTTCATGCATTGAGAACTGTCATCTTTATGCTTCCTAGTTTTTATAGCTGATATTATCACATATTTTCAGACGGTGATACATTTTCGCTTATCAGCAATATTAGCAGTCCGATCTCAATGGTAGACCATAAGCTGGATTGTGAGCGGCTCGTTACACATTATTGAAGTACCTTCCCAATGTCCTAAGTGTACGATTCCTCGACTACATGTATACCAGACATTCACTGTAGTCAATAGATCTGTATTACATGGTACCATGGATCAAACAAACATGACTGCAGTTCTGAATTCGTCTGGGCACCCCGGCCGGTCACACTTGGATCTCAGTCCCGTTGGAAGTCCACAACATCTCATGCTGTCCATTTCAAACACCTGGAGAAAACCGCAAGAAAACATCAAATTATTCAAATTTAATGTATACAGTAGATGCCTTATTGTTAGCGGAAATTATCTTTCACTGGAATTATCTTTTCAATTTGCAGTTTTACGTTCAAAGCATTTTCACTGGATGTATCTTTCACATATAGGCAATATTTCAGTAAAAGAAAGGTAAAAGGTGTAATTTGAGTTGCCCACTTCCACTGTAGCAACGAAGAACCTGTAACTCAATTTACTCGACTTTCGCAGCAGGGGGTCTGTTTGAACGCATTAATCACTGGGGCCTTTCAGAGATTAACTGTGCTGGGAAAAACAATTGGAAGATAGTATAATCTAGGAGAGTGACAAGTATTTAAACCTTTCAATTAATTAATGATGAAACAATGAGATGAGTTCGAATTGCAAGCTTGGGAAAAATATTTCACGTTAACGCCATGACCATGACCTCATGATGTGTTCGCACGATCCTGCAGGCAAAAATTCATCTAATTCTTTGTTCTGGTCTTCAAATAAATGACTGATCATACTATTTTATTTGAAAGTATTGGATATTTCTTTCCAAGAAACAAACACTTTCTGCGATATGGCAGATAGTTTGTAAACCATAACAGCAACGGCAATGCCACACTCGGGAGCAACCTATAAGGCCATCCACACTTGATTTCTTGTTTCCCCGTCAGCCTGCCACCCATATTTTTTCAGTATTTTCAGTTGTTTTCATTATTTGCTGTTTTGCCTACCGCGAAGCACTTTCCATGTGCAATTTGTTGCTTTGAACAGGCTGAAATAAGTAAAATCTTTATGCCAAATTCATTTCACTCAACAAACTCTTAGCACATCAAATCTGACCACGGACATGATGGAAATGGCAAGATTGGCGAAAATAATATGCTGCCCTGGAAACTCGCATCAGGTGAGGCAACTCTTTTGTTTAAACATTCTCAAACATGGAGACTCAAAAAATGATGTCAGTCCGAATTATTTCACAAAATTAATGATAATGAAAAGTAAGACCCCACCCACATCACTTTTTGAAAACCAGTCTGACGGGGGGAAAAAGGGAATCAAGTGTCGTTAGCCTAAAGGAGGTACCATCGTTATTGACAAACCTGGTATTGTTGACGAAAAAGCGAGTAAAAAATACCACTGACCTGGTATCCTGATGGGTCCCCAAACATTTTACTGAGCAGTATCTAGCTCCACACTGTACACATGTATAATTAGATGGTGATGTATATACAGTCAAGGAAAAAATTATCACAGACTAGATTAAACTTGTTAACACAGTATAAGATAGGCGAGATTAAGTTTATCGGATGGATAGATACATGAACTTACAAATATCATATTAGATAATGTCCAAGAAACAGTGCCGTTGTCATAATTATATTGTGTATTGTTGTTCAGTGCATCTCTTGAAGGTTGCAGATGAAAGTATGAATGGGTAGGAGTGAAAGTATGGTGTAAGCAGAGTGTGGGTTAGAAATGATGCAAAGCTACAACATGTTTATAGTTCAACATAATGATTTTGTTCTCCCCATGTTATTATACCGCTTCAACTAAATATAAGTGTTCAACTGATTTTGCAACCCTCTCGAAATAGTGATATAAAGGTTACCAAATGTGCCATGGACCATTTCAGTTATGAAACATACAAGACTGGCCGAGTCAGACAAAAACTAAGGCCACACAAAATTAATTAAATGTTTCTCAGATATTTTTTGTCTGAGAAATTGACGCAAGCAGCCATTTTTTCTGTGAAGCAGGCTTAATGAAACAAGACACTTGTGGGCTTCAATATATGCCTACACACACCATTGACTGCAGAAACCAGACAAATTCTATTTCTAGCTATGCTTTCATACTTTCATCTGCAATATTCATGAAGGTGAGACTCACAAACCCATTGACTTCTCCCAAGGCCAAGCAATTGAGAAATATGCTGAGAATGTGCAACACATTATGGCTATATTTACTAATCATCCAGAATTGTCCTTTTTTAGAGAATATCATTAATTCTGAAGATAAAACAGCTACATTCAAGCATATCACTAAATCATAGATTATTACACCCAAAAGGGGGCATAACTCTGTAAAATAAGGGTTGAGATGAATAATTTCCAGAATTCAAGTAGATGAATATATTTCCAAAAGTTGGTAGCTGTAACAAGAACAGTTCTACAGATATAACTGGTTACATTCAAGCATATCCAAAACTATTACCGCCAAAATGGGGCATAACTCCATAAAATAAGGGAAGAGTTTCCAAAACATGGAACTGCAGATATAACTTGTACATTCAACTATATATCACAAAATCGTATTACATCCGAAAAGGGGCACAACTCTATAAAATATGGGCTGAGATGTCTAATTTTTCGTATGCTCCTAGAATACAACTAGATAAATAAGTTTCCAAAATTTAGTGGCTGTACCAGTTAATTAGATCTACTTGGTTACATTCAAGCATATACCACAAAATCAGAGATTATTACATCCAAAAAGGGGTATAACTCCATAAAATATGGGCTGAGACGTGTAATTTTTTGTATGCTTTTAGAATACAACTAGATAAGTAAGTTTCCAAAATGTAGTAGCTGTACCGAACACAGATCTGCAGATATACTTGTACATATTCAACTACTCTATTTCTTCTAATTATTCAGATGGCAGAACTTCAGGCATCTAGAGAAATTCTGCTAACATTCTACAAATTTCACTAGCTATCGTTACAGTTCTTGGGATAAATAGCATATCCATGCCACAATATTTAGCCTCAGTTGAGATAAAGATCCTTTTTTATGCTTCTAAGTCTGAAAATGCTGTTCAAAAAATTAGAAGAAATAAGGTATATATCACGAAATCAGAGATCATTAGATCCAAAAATGGGGCATAACTCCATAAAATATGGACCGAGACGACTGATTTATTGTAGGCATCTACAATGGATACAAAAGTGACATTATAATTTGGTAACTGTACCAAACACAGTTAATTAGATACATTTGGTTACATTCAAGCAAAAACCACGAAATCAGAGATTATATTACCTAGAAAGGGGCAGGTGACTAGTTTTCTGTTGGTTTCTAGAATACAACTAAAAAAAGAAAGTTCCCAAACTGTAGTAGCTGTATTAAACAGAGTTCTGCAGATACAGTTGGTTTACATTGAAGCATATGTTATCAAACCAAAAATAAAAATATCTGTAAAGGGGAATAACTCTGAAGAATATGTGCTGAGCGGAGCCATCTATGATAGGCGTCTGACATATAACTAGGCTGATGTTTCCAAAATTGCAGTAACGGACAGACGTACATGACGACACTACCTCGAGACCAAAATGGCCGAGGGGTAACAATCAACGACCCAGAAAAGAAAGTTCATAGTCATCTTCAATAAATTGATCCATCACCAGTTACATTCACAGGAAAGCTGCTACCAATGTGACCAACCATTACCACACGGTAACTGGTTGGTTACTGGTAAGTGGAGTACTGATTGGAACTGGCTGGTAGGCAAGGTCACCTTGCAGTACCGTTCAGTTTTAAACTGATCAGTACCAACCGGGTACTGATTGGTTACCCATTGAATCCTATGAATTTTCTACTGATTGGCAACACCAATCAGTTACTGGTATGTTACCAACATAATTTTCCAAACTTGGTTACATATTGGTACCAATGCAGTAAAACATCAGTAACTTGATTGGTTACTGCTCAGTTACTGAATGGCTACCATTACTCATATTTTTTGTTTACCTAGCTGTTCCTCTTGATGACTACACAGTACTGGTAAGAAAGGTCCCCTTGACGTACTATTAAGTTGCCAAGTTGGTCACCAATTATTAACTGAATAGTATCAAACGGTCACCAATCAGTTACCACACATTTCAGTTATAGCATAACCTATTGCTTACCAATCAGTAACTGACCAGTAGCCTTCAAGTCAGAACTGCATGGTACTGCAAATATGGGATCATGGTTGCTACCAATCGGTTACCAAGCAGTTACTGGTAGGTGACTGTGAGGAACCTGTCATTTACTGCCGCTTGGTAACTGCATGGTACTGTTCAGTCAGGTCTTGAAATTTCTGTGCAGTACCAATAGGAAACCTATAGTGCAGAACTGAATGATACTGAAAGGTGAAAACTTTAGCTCTAATCCTATGAGAGATATCACTATACGAAATTGGCCTTGAAAAAAATAGGTCAGGGTTGATCACCTTGCATATGCTTCTAGCACATCACTAGTGGCCTATGTATTATTAATTTGAAAAGCCGAAATATAACCCTCAACTACAATTTGACCTTGGTAATATAGGTCAAGGTTGATTACCTTGAATAGGGTTCTAATCAATCAACAGTTGCATATATATTGTAGTGTAAAATTTGGTATATATACATGTAGTCATGCTCCCTTGGGATAGTGCAATAACTACTAGAATTTGACCTTAATAAGATCGGTTAAGGTCATTTGAAAGGTTTTCAGTCAATCACCAGGTGCATAAGTAATATGAATCTGGAGAGCCTAGATCACCTTCAAAAGTAATCACCAATACTAGTAATCACCAAACCTAGATGAAATAAAGTCAAGGTCAGTAATCTTCACAAGGCCTCTGATCCACCACCAGTTGCTTATGTTATATTATCAGAGATTTTCTGTTTTCCTGCCAGAGTGATCTTGACCTTTGACCTCAAAATGAATAGGGTTCCAATCCTTGATCTGGAACTGAAGATATCGCACAGCTTACAAATGTTAACAGACAGACGGGCACCACTCACTATCTCAGAATACGACCTCGCCTCATGACACGCATATAACAAGCATTCTGAGAACCCCAACATCCCGCCTTGCGGGGTCATCCGGCGAAGCTGCAGCAGTATTGAAAGCATACATGTAGAGCAAACAATAATGTCTGAAATAGGTGATGTGGTACAGACAATAATGTCTGAAATAGATTATCTGGTACAGACAATAACATCAGTCTCATGTGGGATTAACGGCATATAAGTTAATCCCATGTAGGATGGATAGGTCAGTGCCGTGGGATTACTGCTGCATAGGGCAGTCCAGTGTGAGGTTACTGCTGGATAAGTCAGTCCCATGTGAGATTACTGCTGGATAGGCCAGTCCTGTGTAGGATTACTGCTGGATGGACCAGTCCTGTGTGTTATTACTGATGGATAGATGAATCTCGTATAGGATTAATGCTGGATAGGACAGTCCCATGTGGGATTACTGCTGCATAGGCAGTCCAGTGTGGGATTACTGCTGCATACGGCCATCCTGTGTGGGATTACGGCTGGTGAGGCCAGTCCCGTGTGGGATTACTGCTGGATATAGGCTAAACCTGTGTGGGATTACAGCAGGATAGGTCAGTCCCATGTAGGATTATGGCTGGATAGGTCAGTGCCATGTGGGATTATTGCTGCATATTGCAGTCCAGTGTCATATTACTTCTGGATAGGTCAGTCCCATGCGAGATTACTGCTGCATGGGCCAGTCCCGTGTGGAATTACTGGTGGATAGGCCAATCCCGTGTGGGATTACTGCTGGATAGGCCAGTCCGGTCTGGGATTACTGCTGGATAGGCCAGTGCCATTTGGGATTACTGCTGGATAGGTCAGTCCTGTGTGGGATTACTGCTGGATAGTCCAGTCACAAATGGGATTACTGCTGGATAGACCAGTCCGATCTGGGATTACTGCTGGATAGTTGAGTTCCATATGGGATTACTGCTGGATAGGTCAGTCCCGTGTGGCATTACGGCTGGAGAGGCCAGTGCCACTTGGGATTACTGCTGGATAGGTGTCCCGTGTGAGATTACTGCGGGACAGCTCTGCCCTAGGAAAACATGAAACATGTCCACCAAGTTTTATAATCATCCCACGAAAGGTTCAACAAACTTTCCATGTACAGATCTACATGTAAATTTTTGCCCAACAAAAACCTTATCAATGGAAACGTACAAAGTCTAAACTGCAATAATTAGGACAAAAATTCATATTTAATGTCATATTACTTAAATAGCACATGCACATCCTCAAATCACATTGAGCTTGGGTAGCAAGTGTCAAACTCATCCAATGAAAGCAGACAGCTTCAGAAAACTTTCCATGTGCAGGTGACCGTGTAAATGTATATACATGTACATTATGATTGGCAAATTACTTAGACAAAACCCTCAAAATTTGAACAAAAACACAGGAAGGAAGCAATCAGAGATTGCTCAATTGTATGTCCCCCCTTCCGCTTTAATCCGACACTGCCCCGCCATTGTTCTGTTCTGTATTGGTCGGTGGAGGCCTTCATGATTATGGAAATTCTATTTCAGTCAATTTTTTTGCCATGCCTCGCATAATACATATTCAAAGTATCGACCAACAAGTGATAATACAATGTTTTGATGCAAGATGGTCGCGGGGCTTTCGTCCAATCCGAAAATGAGACCTACATTCCTTGGGTGTATATTGTGGTGAAATTATGAAGCGATCAGTAAACTTTGAATTTTGCACCCAATTAACTCTTTTTGGGGCAATTTCATACTTCAGGACCTATGTGGTCTGCTTTGGAATGTAGAATGAGGCCGTTGTTAATTAATTGTTTGTTTCTCGTAACCTTGCTTTTGAAAATAGACATGCTGAGGGCGATAATTATTAATTATTAATTATTACCTAGCGAGAAAAAAAAAAAAAAATACTAAAACAAAACTTGGGATGCAAAATTTGAAAATATAAAACCTTTTACTGGACTAGATTTATCAAACAAAACCTCTGCTAGAGGAACAGTGACCTGCTAATTAAATGAATAATGCATACATAATAACCATTAAAAAGAAATCACAGATCACAATCCATAGACATGACTCTTTGACATAAAATACATTATGTGAGGTGTCATATATGGAGCTAATTTAGAACTGGTTTCCATCAGATTAGTACTGGCTAACAATATTAAATCAGCCTTCACCAAAGCAACCATAAATAGTAATAATATTAATCCTAATTTTTTATGATTCATAAATTTTCCTATAATACAGCTGTCCTAAGCAAGTCACTGGTCAACAACAACAACAACAGCTTTGGTCTAATCACGATGCCTTCTTCTGATTTTCAGAGTCAGTAAAGACTTGGAAGAGAAGTCTTTCTTCTCTTCCAAGTCCGCCACTGTGGATTCTTGATCCATGGCACCGAGTGATTTATAGATTTATATAATTTATTTGCTGATTACAAGCGCCCATATAATGCAGGAGAATCATCGACGGAAGTTTCAAATCTGCCTTGGAAAGAAAACGCTCGATGACAGAGTTGGCGGTCGTCTTTTCAGAGAATAGGAAAGTTGTGAATTTAACATAAAACTGACCGTTTGTTGAAGCTATCGTGGCTCCGTTGGCCAAAACATTTTGATCAAAACCAGGATGAATGCGATCAACCATGCGGACATTTCTACATTCATTGCGCGGTGTACGAGGAACGAAAGGGGTGTATGATGAACATACTTCCGTTCGATTTGAGAACTCCGCGTGCAAATCGATATCTAGTTTGCAGACGAATAGTTATACTTCTTCACTTCTCAATGCATATTTCGTTAGATTACATTGTGGATGTTCAGTTTGTTGTTATTTACTGTTTTTGCGATCAGACAAGCTACGGAATTGAGACCACAGAATTTCCTTCCGGAGCTCCGACTGGAAAACATAATGACGTAGCTTAGAGGATTCCCAAGAAAGTTTGCCGTTTCATTGGTCAGTTTATGGGGAATCCCTTGAACTGCACAACAGGTGGCGCTGCAGTGCCCTTCGAACGGATGACGGCTTTACGAAACTTGTTACGACAATCTCGGTATTTTACGAGCAATTTAATCACTGGAGAGGCTCAGAGCGCTGCTTCGCGAAATCAGAACTCATTATAGGCATTTTTTTTAGGGATCAGTACCAATAATTAATACAATGCGTAATTATTGCTTGCAAAAATACTGATGCGGGCGGGTTACGGGAAACGAACCATTAATTAACAGCGGCCTGACATATATATAGCCATTTTCCCGGTCCAAATCGGTTATGGACTGAGATCCAGCCTGGACAAATAAACATATCCCATTCACTTAGGTTTGATAAACAAAGGATCATAACTCTTGAAAATATAACCGAAAGCAGAGAAACTTCATACTGCACAACTATGGGGCATTGATCACATATCATGCAAATTTCATACTTGTCCATGCAAATATTAACCGAGATCCAGCCTGGACAAGTCCCAATTCACAAAGATTTCAAGAAAAAAGGGCCATAACTCTTGAAAATATAAGCGAAACGTGGAGAAACTTCAGGCTGCACAACTACAGGGCACTGACCACATATCCTGCAAATTTGTTAATTGTCCATACAATATTAACCGAGATTCAGCCTGGACAAGTCTCAATTCACAAGATTTGAAGAGAAAAAGGGCCATAACTCTTGAAAATATATGCGAAAGGCGGAGAAACTTCACACTGCACAACTACAGGGCACTGACCACATATCCTGAAAATTTCATAATTGTCCATACAATATTAACCGAGATCCAGCCCGGACAAGTCCCAATTCACAATGATTTGAAGAAAAAAAGGGCCATAACTCTTAAAAATATACGCGAAAAGCAGAGAAACTTCATGCTGCACAACTACAGGGCACTGACCACATATGCTGCAAATTTCATAATTGTCCCTACAATATTAACCGAGATCCAGCCTGGACAAGTCCCAATTCACGGAGATTTCAGGAACAAAGGGCCATAACTCTTGGAAATATAAGCGAAACGGGGAGAAACTTTACGCTGCACAACTGTGGGGCACTGACCACATATCATGCAAATTTCATACTTGTCCATACAATATTAACCAAGATACAGCCCGGACAAGTCCCATTCACAGAGATTTCAGAAAAAGCGCCATAACTCTTGAAAATTATACCGGAACTCGGAAAAAACTCTACGCTACACAACTATGAGGTACTGTCCACATTCCATGCAAGTTTCAATCCTGTCCATCAAATATTAACCGAGATATCGCGCGGACAAGAAACTCGGACGGACAGACGGCAAGACAGACGGACGGATGGACAGACGGACGGATGGACAGACGGACAAAGCGATCGCTATATGCCCCCCCTCTAATTAGAGGGGGGCATAATTATTATTTCATCTCCTAAATAGCACAGGTACATCCTCTAATCATAAGAAACATGTGTACCAAGTTTCATAATCATCAATGACAGCTGACAACTGCAGCAAACTGTACATGTATAGGCCTACATGTACAATTCACCTAAACAGAAAACTATCATTTGCCATAATTTGGAGAAAATTTTATATTTCATCTAAAAAATAGCACAGGTGCATCTTCTAATCATAAGAAACATGTGTACCAAGTTTCGTAATCATCCAATGAGATCTGGCAACTGCAGCAAACTTATCATGTACATGTATACATGTAGAGGCCTACATGTACAATTCAACTAAACAGAAAACTATCATTTGCCATAATTTGGAGAAAAATTAATATTTCATCTCAAAAATAGCACAGGTACAGCCTCTAATCATAAGAAACATGTGTACCGAGTTTCATAATCATCCAATGACAGCTGACAACTGCAACAAACTTTTTTTATATTTTTTCTAAATTTTCTAGATTTTTTTTTTAATTTGCTAAACCAAAAACTTTATCATTTCCAGGCTGGGGACACCGACATCCTCTTTTCCCCCTCACAATATCTCCCCTTTACTTCGTAAAGCGAGATAAAAAGGCGTCGATGATTGGGTAAAACAAATTGACAAAAGGATATCCACAAACAGCGCAGAAGTGTCTGGCTGGGAAGGACGAAGGTGGGACACAAGCTGTCATGTAGTTTGGCGGCTCCCGTATTCCTATTTGCTGCAAGACAAGAGGAAAAAAAAAATTATGAGACAATAGTTTGAACACTATCAATAGTGACCAGGTACCAAAAATGTGCACATTATATTATATATATACAGCGATATAAACTGCTGATCAGCCAGGCATGGTACATGTGCACTGTTGGTCTCTAATAAATTCATCAACATCAACTGTAGACCGGAATGCAAGAACAGTGGTTTTAAGCACTGATTCTTTATTAAACCCATCTTATATTTTTATTACAAAAACAGTCTTTCAGAAACAGGCAATCCAATATCTTATTAAGTCAATCAAGTCATATCAATGTTAATATTTCCACTGTTATGTTTATCCAACTCTTTCAATTTATTAACTGTATATTTTTAGTGTATATTGTTAATTTGTATGAATGAGTGTGTGACACTTGTAAATAGTGTTTTCTGAAGTCCATTATTGGGTCTTCTGACCTATTGACTTTGTAATTAAATAAACAAATAAATAAAAGCAAATTTTCTCAACTGATATATTAAGAGCAACCCAAATGTGAAAAATCTTTAGCAATGCAGCTCAATGTGCTGAAAATGTTTGTTTCATTGTGTTGTCTGAAGTTAATCAAATCCCGGACTGGCATTATATACCAATTGAAGTTATTCAAAATCCTTGAACAATATATCTGCCCCAATAGCTGTGACAAGTGCATCTGCGAGCAGTTCGTTCTTCTGCTCTTTCCTGTCTTTTCAGCATGGGGCAAATGTTGATAACTGATGATGTAAATATGGTAATTAAGAATCACATTATTCTACTATTCCAAAAAGGACCATTATACTTACGATAAGTTTGACAACTTCAGGTCGAAAATAGTCCAGTTATCATGGACTTAAATATATCGTATACTGAAGAGATAGGAAAGGGAGCAGAAGATCAAACCATGCATCAATGCACCTGCCACTGCTACATGTATCAGTGCAGATATCATCTAAGGATTCAGTTCAATTATAGTGCAAGTCTGAGGATTGTGAGTGACCTTACCACCATGACTACACACCACAGGCCCGCAAAACAAGAGTTTTGGGGGGTGTGTCGAAATATTGGGTCTCTATATATAACCCCTGCTTTATATAAATCAACATAAAGGTGAGAAACGGACTTTGGGTGAATCGAGAAATAAACGGTTTACCGCCAAACAAAATACATCAGCATATTCTACAAGTATCGCTTTATATATTCCCGTCGTCAAATTAGTAAATTTGTGCAATTTTTTACCTTTGCCGGGCGATTCAAAATCCAACCAGACTGTCCATCCATCTAGGAACAGCCCGATTATGGCGGGCTTCGTTCTCAATTCTGATTGGTCAGTCGCGACACGCCTCCAGCAAGAGAGGTCACGCACTGATCAGCTGTCGTGATTGACCAATCAGAATTGAGAACGAAGCCCGCCATAATCGGGCTGTTCCTAGATGGATGGACAGTCTGGTTGGATTTTGAATCGCCCGGCAAAGGTAAAAAATTGCACAAATTTACTAATTTGACGACGGAAATATATAAAGTGATACTTGTAGAATATGCTGATATATTTTGTTTGGTGGTAAACCGTTTATTTCTCGATTCACCCAAAGTCCGTTTCTCACCTTGATGTGGATTTATATAAAGCATGGGGTTATATATGGAGGCCCCATATTTCGACACTTCACCGTAATACCACCGTCCACATCCCCCAAAACTCTTGTTTTGCGGGCCTGTGCTACACACAAAGGGAAGCATAAAGACAGATGAAAATAGCTCAAGGAGCTCAAAACCAAAAATTTGGCGAAGTGGTAAAAACTGAGTGAGGGAGCATGTGAGACAGACCAGAAGATACCCACCTCCTCTTCTAACAAGGCAGAAAAGTTCTTCTTCAGTCTTTGTTTCATATACTCTCCCCTTGATTTCCGCTTCTTCTTGGCTGATGAACCTACTGGTAATGAGAAACTTAACATGGCTAACAAAGTACATTTATCAGGACTTACATGTATATCAGTCAAATGAGAATTTTAAATTACTACCAAGGCAATCTGTAAACAATTCAAATGTTGTGTCACCTTGAACACAGGGTATGTCCAAATACAGCATATCACATTGACCAGGGTAGTCTGTCGTGTCACCGAACCTAATTTTTGAGGGGTTTGCAATCGTGATCTCATGTTATTTTTCTTTAAATCAAGGCACAAATTCACCCAATTGCACATTGCATTGTGGGATTCCATTAAAACCAGAATACTGTACTACCTGTGGCACCATGATCCATGGGATCTTCGAAGCGAGGAGCCTTTTTGCTCATTTTGAGGTCAGCATGAGGGTCCTCTTGAAAGTTGTCCTGCTCCAGTGCCTCGAGAGCTTTCCTCTGTCGGCGGCGGCGAGCTGCCTCATCTAGGACACGCTTCTGCTGGAGGTCCTTTACTCGGCCTACAATACCATAACATTCAAACCATCAATTTGTTCAAAGGCTCTACCAAATTGACCCCACACCCCACATTTTTGATGCTAAATTGTTGTAAGAGGATATCTTTGACATTTAATAGCGGTTTACTGTTTTTAAAAATTGTCGAAGCCCTCCAATACCATGCCTGTTTGAAAACGACGAAGGTCATGACCTGCTGACCCATAACATCGGAGAGTAATTACGATAGTTCGTAGCGAGCAATCATTGCAAAAGTTGGTCAATATTGGTGCAATCAGAGTCAAATAGTCCAATGTGGGTTTAATCTCATTTAAGTTTAGAGCATGCTTTATTGAGTATGGCTGTATTGAATTTGCCATTGTTATGCAAGACCAGGATTAAATACGTACAGGAGTCGACACTCTCTACAAGTTTTCCACCCATATGAAAACATTTTTACTTTTTTTATTTTGCCCTAAAACGACTTTAGATTTGTCTGTATTATTGGAGAGACCCCTTTTATAGATCCGGCAGGGGTTCATAGACTTCAAAATATTCAGTTTTTTTCTCACTGAATTGAGTTTTTATCCAATCAATATTCAGGTTTTCTAGAGGTTTATCCCTTTTAATGTGTAATATTCTGATACTTTAGCATTTTTGCTAGAATTGAGTTTTTCATAAGTTTACCATGATTCTTGGCTTCTCTATTGAGTGTGTGTACTGAAGTTTCCGAGAATAAGGAGGAATTCTCCCCTGACATTTCTTCTAATAAATGATTGATGAACAGATTGAAAAGAAATGGGCTTAAAGAAAAACTTGATGGGTTCGGGATCTGATCATTGGTTCCCTTCACCAACCCCTGGATTACTAAATGGCTCACTGAAGCGGAGGATTTGGCTTGGTACATGTAAGTTGGTGATGGAGGTTCTATATGTTCTGGTAAAGGGTCATCTTCATCTCTTTCATTAGTAGTAATTGGCAATCAAGGTTGACTGTGTCATGACAAGAGTGAAAACGAAGGAATAAAGGTTTGATATATTTTTGCGGACTACAGTCAAAGAGGCTTCATAGCCCCGTAAACAAGATGTCTGAACTGGAGATATAGTGTTTAGCCTGGACGTCCTGGACTGGTGATCCCTTTTCCAGCGCTATCTTCTATCGGCATAAGGACTAAACTTCAAACCATGCCTCACTACATACCCCCTGAATGAGCTCTAGATAGATCTACAAAGCTTGAAAATGACCTGGCAATAGTCTGTGAACAGCTGGCACAACCATTCCTCAATAGAACCAACTTTTGCAAACCACACTTCGATATCACAACTCTGTTGGAAAATGGCTGGCGTGCATGATGACAAAGGGTTTTTGGGGCGAGTAAAATTCATGTTGTGTTTAACTTTTTTATCACCCTCGATCGAGGTATAGGCCTATACCTCGATTGGGTATAGGGATATGTCAACTTGTTCAGTTTTTATATATTTATGGAAAATGTGGACATCCACACATACCCTGGACTGCATGGATCTTTCGACAACATCTATGACTTCATTGTTCCATGATTTTCACAGCAACTTATTGCTTTGTTTTATGCGAGTAATCATTCAAACAGGAGCAGTGTGACTAACGTCACAGGACCTACGAAGCAGTGTAGGCATTAGGACTCCGATTCGGATGGACTCACTCACTCACTCACTGACTACCGGACAATTTGCAGATGGTAGCCTACTGCTCGTGTGAAACATGGGGGAATACATGTGTAACACATAATTTGGTACTCACCCCAATTTGAGCACACCGTCTATTAGGTGTGGCAAATTTTTTTAGGATGGGACAGAGAGTGGGGCATATACCCCTTGGGGATGAGCAATCGTGAATCATTCCTGCCTCTGAGAAGGGATTTCTTTACCAATGGGTGAATCCCAGTTTGAGGTAACACCAACTTTATTTTGTGTTTCACGAGCCCGCCGACATTAAAAAATTGAATATCAGAACAAAAATAAAATTTCAAATTGCCACTTTATTTTTTTTCGCTACGAGAGTTTGAACATAAAGATTTCAACCCCTTTTTTATTCCTGATTGAATGAATTAGGCTGTTGTATTCTATCTGAAACAATGCCGGCAAATAAAAATGCCAAAGAACAAAAATAAAAAAATAAATGTACCTTTGATGATATTTTTTCACTGGAAGTCAGCGAATTGTTGTTGTTGTAAATTGCTGCTAATAGTACTTAGGCAATAACGACATTCAACATAAATCGGGAATCTTCACCCGCTGTGTGATCTATCACTGTGTCATGGTATCCATATTCTGACAGTGATGTCGTACATGTCAGAGCTTGGAAAAGGTGGATGTTTCACCATCTCAGTCGATACGGCATGCTTTCAAGTTAAAGCATGAGGCTGTTGCAACACATGCAAACTTTGGTAGATTATCTGAAAGACAACCATAGCCGCAACGATGATGATGAGAATGTTAGATATGAAGTGTTTGTTGGCAGTTAACATACAGTATTTG